>KN486360.1:100715-140594 GCA_000787095.1 Periophthalmodon schlosseri | reverse complement strand
CAACATAAATGTGTTTAATACGAAACTGTGACGAATTCATTGCAAAGTAATAGCCTAAATTCATTAGACAAGCCAGTGACAGACACCTGTAGTCATATAGTTGTATAGTAATTTCTATAACAGTCTCCTCTTTAACACCTGAACAAGCAGTTTACCAGTTGTCCTTGCTCCCTGAAAACCCCTTATCAAAGCAGCGACCATGCAGCACCCACTTGCCACCTCTCAGTCAGGTGTCTCCTTTGGGTGTCTGCACATTTACAGGTGTCAATAAACCTCTTGAGAGCAGACGATGGGTGCGTTCTGGTGTAGACAGATGACCGCCCGGGCCAATTGCTTTCTTTGGCTTCCATCGCGGTGCTGTCCGGACACATTAGCCTCTGCCAAATGCGTGAGGGGCGCAGACAGGACCAGGGGCGATGGATCCTCGCTGTGTGGACCTAACTTGTGACACTTGTGATGTTTGGTATGATTGGTTTTTCTCTATTGTGTCAGCTACAAAGGCCCACGCAGACATCACATCAAGGTGGAACAGATGCTCTCAACACTGTTTGAAAGAGGACTGAACTGAAGCAGGAGGGATACAGCAGGGAGAGTGAGTTAAGGTAACAGAGTTTGAGAGTAGTTAATACATCCAGACATGAGAAATAATAGATATAGTGAGGTTTTTTCATAGTGTGTTTTTGCTGGTGTTACTGCTTCTTTACTACTTTAACAATACCAAGACAACTATTGACAAAATGAATTACATTTAATAAAGATTTTCTCCAGTCTGATCCAATGGGCCAGTCAAGAGTAATGCTCTCATAACAAATTGAACTAATCCACTTTTATTTTAAGCCTCTGCCCACATCTGTGATAAATGTGAAATGTAAAATCCATGTAAAATCCTTATCTGACCTCCCATATTCTTTACAGCTAATCTTTTGTACAGACCCATCATTGACTTGAACCATTGATCACACAATCAATAGACAAATGTTTAAACAAAATGATTAGCACTTTGCAGGACTAGCCCGGTCAATAGCACTTCTGGGAGGTCCATAGAAAAGCATTATTATTTCATGATTGTACTGACAGCCTGTGTTATGTGATAGACCTATGGAGATTCAGAAGGTGTATTTTAATCCTTCTAGATTAAATAATGTAAGATGGCCCCCACAAAAACCAGATTCTTCACTGCAAAAAAAGAAATATTTAGTTAAAGGTGCACTGTGTAACTTTCTTCTGGAGGAGCTATGCTATTCCTGTCTCTGTGGAGATGTTATTGCATATCCTGCATGTTCCACAGTATGGGGTATATGCATTCTTACAGTGATCAGGCCAGGGTCACCTTTCCACAGATCTGATCTGTAATTTGGCTTGGCGGTGTCACTTGCTTGTTTCCATGAAGATAGATTAATGCCATACATTCTAGGGATATTCCAGGTAAAGCAATCACATCTCCATGGAGAAACCAAAAAACATATATAGAGCACCTTCAAAATTTCTGAATATTTATCTAAATTTCAGTAGATTTGACTAGTTTTAGTTAGTTTATATTATTATATTATTTGCGCCTAGGTTTAGGTTTGGGCCTGTGCGAGTACGGCTGCAGTGCTCGCACAGTGCTTTTTTATGGATCTTTTGGTTTGGCTAACCAGCCATGTACCAGATGCTAATGTGGACTTACCTGGCTTTTCCATCATGAGAGAGGACTGGGTTCCGGATCCAGCGGGGAAAGCAAAGGTAGGAGCCTCATTCTGTATGCTAACAAACTATGGTGTCATCCCAACCATCTGACTTTTAAAACTGTCATATGCTGCTGCGATCTGGAGCAGTTTGCATCAGACCCTACTATACTACCACGTGATCGTGCTCTGTGTTTACTATACACCAAGGGCAGGTGATTTTAAGGACATTATGTCTGACTATTTGAACTTTTGTGTGAACTTAGTGGTGCCACAGTGAAGTGCTTCGTGAACAACAAACCATAGATCACCAGTGATGTTAAAGCTGTTCTAAACAGGAAGTGTGTTTAATGTCAAAAACTATGAGAGATGGAGAGAGGTGTAGAGGGAAGTTAAAATCTGCCTGAATAGGTCTAGGGAGGCATATGGGAAAAATCTGGAGGGTAAGCTGAAGGACAACATGCGGGAAGTCTGGAATGGTATGAAAATCATAACTGGCTGTGGCAGCAAGAGCAGTGTGGTGGGCGGGGATCTCCAGATGGCTGAAGAGCTGAACCTATTCTGTAACCGGTTCAATTCCTTCCTGGACACCTGCCCTCCTCCGTCGCCCCCTGCTGTTTTTTCTGACTGTCATCAATCTGCCTCTCTTCCACTATCACCCTCAGGGTCCCTTTTTGCCCCCCCGTCATAGCTGCGAACCAGGTGCAGATAGAACTGCGTCGACTCCACCCGAGGAAGGCTGCGGGTCCAGACCGTGTCTGTCCAAGGCTCTTAAAAGCCTGTGCTGAAGAACTGGGAGACCCTCTACACCGTGTCAATAACCTGAGCCTGCAGCTGGGGAGGGTGCCCTTATTGTGGAAAACATCCTGCATTGTCCCAATCCCCAAGAACAGTCGCCCCAGTGAGCTGACTGACTACAGAACAGTTGCACTCATGTCCCACGTGATACATGCCACACGCAGAAGTTCTCAGATGACACTGCTATTGTGGCATGTATAAAGGAAAGTGAAGAGGGGGACTACAGGGACCTGGTGAAGGACTTTGAGGGCTGGTGTCAGCAGAACAAGCTCCAGCTGAACATCTCCAAAACCACTGAGATGGTGCTTGATTTCTGCCAGCCACCACCCTCCCCATGCCCCATCACCATTGAGGGATCAGAGGTGGAGGTGGTACCCTCATACGAGTATTTGGCCCTGGACAATAAATTGACCTGGTCTCAAAACATGGACACCGTCTAAAAAAGGGGCAGAGTAAGATGTATTTCCTGCAGAGATTATCCTCCTTTAAGGTCTGCTCCAAGCTGCTGAATGCATTTTGTCAGTCTATTGTGTCCAGTGTCCTCTTCTTGTGTGTTGGGGGGGCAGCGCAAAGAAAAGGGGACATTCAGAGGCTGGACTGGCTTATAAGGAAAGCTGGGGCTGTGGCTGGACTGGGCCTGGACTCTGTGGAGAAGGTGGTAGAACAGAGGACTCTGGAGAGGATAAGAGTTATCCTGTCCAACCAGAGCACACTACTTTTTATTTCTTTGCCAAATTATTTCCATTTGAGTATAAACATATGGTAACACTTTATAATAACTTTACCTAATTAGCCTTAATAAACCATTTATTAAGACTAATTAAGGTTATTATACAGGTGTAACCGAAAATGTACTCAATTCTTGTAAACTTTATATTCTTCATTTTCTCACTGGTTTTACTTGTGTGTCTGCAACATTAGTCTATTACACATTTGTGAGTGCCTGCCTTTCCATTCCACTTCACCCAAACGCTCGTAGCACAGGGCTCACAGACACGGGAAATGGAGGTGTGGACTGGGGATTGAATTACTCACGTCCGTCAGAGATGCTGGTTTCCAGGTGAATTAGGCCGGCCTCTTTGTCCAAACCCATTTTGGACCTGAAAGAAGAGGCAGACAAATGGGTTTCAGGAACATCAGCTGCACTTTAGTCCTAGTACTCCGTCTGGAGCGCTTCCAGACGGCTAAAATGTCGAGAAGTTCAGAGAAGTAGGGGAAGTTAAACAAATATATAATGACAAAAATGTTTTCATTTAACATCATGAATCTCTCTCATTTTTCTTATAGTAAAGTAGTTGTTTTCTCCAGTACAGATATATTGTAAAAGCAACTCCGAGGGTCAAAACCAGACTGCTGTGTGCTGCCTGCATGTAATTATTAAGAATTTTATCTTCTGTGAACCAATATGTTGTTCATTTTTGTTGTTTTAATGTCATATATAAGTTATATACTGTACCGTTAACATTTTAAGAACTAAGAATATGCAAGTCCAGTGCATCTAACATGAATGCTCTCATCGCATATGCTCATAGAATTAACATTTAATACTTAGGCTCCAGTATTAATACCTAATCTTCCTCACAGGCTTCTAATCAGCAGACATGCTACTGAAATGTTAATTGCATATATGATATAATTCCTTGACCTTTAGACATCCAGTGCTTTGTAAATTGAATTCAGTATAGATTTTATATCCAAGGCCTTTCCAGCCATCTTCTGTAATCCTCCATCACTTAACGTCTTGTGGAATATAACAATTAAGGCACCATAATGCTTTTGACCTGGTTAGACTCTTTGTGACTACATACATTTGTGGTATCCCTTTTATCAATATGGCATTTAGGTTTTTGACCAAATATTGACCATATATATGGCTAATTGTCTAAAGAGGTGCTATGTAACGTATGGAATGTTCCACAGTATGGCATTAAACTTATTCTTGCATTAAATGTGTTTTAATTGCCAAAGAAAGTTGAAAACATGCATTTTCACTGTCAGTGGGTTTGCCTCACAGATCTAACCTACAATTAGGTCTGGTTTCTTGTCTCTATACAAAGATACATTTAATGCATAATGTGGAACCTTCCAGGCAAAGCAACAACATCTCCATAGACAGAAGCAGGTAGTGGACCCTCAACCAGAAAAGTGACATAGTGCACCTCTCTTGTGAACACATTGCCCCACATTTTTCCACTTTGCTCTTTTATTACTTGACCATTTTCCCCGAGTCTAACCTGAGAGACAGCAGTGCCCAAAGTTAGACAAATGGGTAACTGCAGGCACTGTCAGCGGCAATGACGGCCGTGGTAAACATCAGCATTAGTGCCGCGAATGACCAGTGCTTTGTCTGTGCGATGGGGCCAGACAAAGTAAAAAAAAAAACCTCAGGGATTAAAGGCTCACATAGAGAGATGGAGCGCGATGTTTCCTGACATCATTAGCGTGGGAAAAGCCATTGATTTGCCAGTGGCGCGCGTGTGCTGGGCTGCAGATGGAACGGCATATAATCATTAGGGCATTAAATATGTATTACACAGACTGGGGGATCAGTGCGGAGCTCAGGAGGACCGATAAGGATGGATTTGTGGACAGGTAGCACATGGGAGACAACTGGTTTCGATCCAGGAGGGTTAAAGTATCGGCTCACTGCAAAAAAGACAAGACGTTTAAAGGTGCACAATGGAACTTTCAGGAGACGGGGCCATCACATTCTTGGTCTGAGGAGGTAACTGCTTTATCTTGAATGTTCCACAGCATAGCATTAAATGTATATATTTCCATGGGAATAAGCAAGTGACCGCACCAGGCCAAGCTACAGGTCAGCTCTGTGGAGAGGCAATCCCGCTCACACTAAGAATGCTTTTCTTAGCAATAAAACCAACAAACTGAATAAACACAAGATATCAGTTAAATGTCATACTGTGGAGCAGTTTTAGTTTTTGCAGTGTACTTTGATAAAGGCCAAATACTGATTTATAATTCTAAAAAAAGGTGTTTTTGAGAAATTATTTAAAATGCCTGAAACTAGATCATCCTGGTATTCTAGTGTTTCCTCTTTTTTTATTCATTGCTTACATTTAATCTATTCATGTTTGAAAACCTGTGGATGGCAATGACGTTTTGATGCAAAATACAAACTAAAATTCTACATTACATTAAATTAATAATACCTTAAACTTAAATTTTATGATGATTATTTATGTTTTGTGTTTTTAATGTCTTTCTTATTCTGTAAAACACGTTGAATTACTTTGTGTACGACTTGTGCTATACAAATAAACTTGCCTTGCCTCGTATTGTGCTTAACAGGCTTCACAAGACTCTCAAAGCCCTAAACTTATTCCACTCCACTGCCCTACTGACATAAGCACGACTGCCATTCTGCACCATCAGCCCCTTCCACCACCACCACCACCACTCACTACACATACACTATACAAGGCAAAGTGTCTTGCACAAGGACGCAACAACACTTTGCACTAGTTTAAGCGGGCGTTATTAATATAGTCTCCTTGCTTAAAGGAGACTATATTAATAACGCATTTGTAATATAAGGCTCTAGCAATTCGTTACACATTCAAACCATTTTTCTTTCGCTGTGGATCATATCTGGACGACTGGGGGATTACACAGACATTTTAATCATAGTTCATTGAGTGTAAAATGGACTATATATCATACAATACATTAGTTCTACTTTTGATTCTCTAAACGTCTAATTTTTCAATCTTTTAGTCAGTGCAGATTCCTCATTTCAGTATTTTATTGATGATGGATTTTGATATGTCTGAATTATTTACATAGCCTATATTGTTCTTTAATTCTTTCTCTCTCTCGTACTAGTTCTATTTTACACCATGAGCTGAGCCCCGTGGACAGGGCTGCACATAATCATTAGGACATTAAATATGTATCACACAGACTGGGGGATCAGAGTCGCTCTAAAGAAGCCCCGATACGGGTGAATTTGTGGACCGGTACAGGCACGTCTCAGCAGAGGTAGAGCAGTTGACTTGGTGGCCATTATAGCGTCCTTTCATTAGACTTATTGGTATATTGGTAATTTCCCAGATGAAACACCGCTGTGAATAGGCTGTCCTACTTATTCAATCCACATTTCCATTTTACACTGAATAATGCACTCAGGTGCAGAGCTGAGGCAGCTGTGATACCGTTTTGGAGTTAGTGGGGTCTAAAGTTGAAATTAAAATCTAATCTAATCTATTTTAAAATTGATGCACAATAACTTTTCTGGTGAAGGTTGTTGCCTGTTTGTCTCTGTAGATATTATTGCTTTTCCTGGGATGTTTCACAGTATGGCATTAAACCATAGACAGTATATATAAATGGACATAGCTGACCTGCTGTCAGGGTTGTCAATTTGGTCTTAAAATGTTTGTATTAACCAGCTCTACATGATCCTGACATTTCGCTATCTTGTCTGTAAATCAGGACATGAACATTAATAACAGACACATCAGGCGCCTTCTTTCCCAGAGGTCACTCCCGCTAGCGTTAGCAACAGGTTTGATTGACAGTGTTACTAAGTGCTCCCTTACTGCTAAACCAGTGTTGCGGGCGGAAAGGGGCATTACCTTCAATAGCCTCACTCCGGATTGGCTCTTTGGTTGCTATGATTGTCGCAGTCGAATTCCAAATATGGAACTCGGCTCTAAATTCGCCCTTATAACTGCTAGACTCAATGAGCTTCATTTGACTGGAGCCAAACGCTATGGGGGACGTCACACTCACTTAGTCCACTTCTCTATACAGTCTATGTATTAAACTCAGATTTCTGTAAGAATACATGTATTTCAAGTTATTTTGAGCAATAAAAACACTGCAAGATAAACATGTTTAATACCATACTGTGAAACATTCCAGGCATCTCAATGGAGTGAGTCAGTTGCGGAACCCCCAAAGAAAAGAAACATAGTGCACCTTTAAATAAGAAAACAAACTTGCTAATGGGGTAAGTAAATTGACTTTATATAAAATGATATGTATTGAAACAAGTCATTACTGACAAAAGTAAAATAACCTATGTCCATAAAGTAAAGTAATGGTACGAATTTAAGTCATTTTAACTCATCTTTACTTGCACAATGTCCAAGTTAGAGGGGAAATGCTGAAAAATGCCTGCCCATGTTTGTTAAGTGGAAAGACAGCCCAGTTGGATTTTTGGTCACAACAGATTGAAGAAAATCTGAGCCAAGTCTCTGGTGCCAGGGAGAAATATCGCATGCAGGCAGCTCCAGATGTTTTTGTTCAGATTTGTAATGTCATATGCAAAACATTTCATGGCTGGGCATTAGATATACTCACTAACGGGATGGAGAGAGGGGGGGATTTCAGTATATATTTTGTGTTGGATTTTCTCTTTTTAGTATTTTAGGAGAACATAGGCTTAAAAAACTACCTACGTCTCCAGTTGGTTGCAATCCTGAATATAGCAAGAGAGTCTGGCTGCAGCTCTGCACCCGGCGGACCCTACTCCCCGATGCACCTCCAACGAAATGTCCCTCCCATCTTTATAAGCGACTTAATTACACTTTCAGTTGTTGCCTTAGTTCATTGTCTATTAAAGTTAATTAAAGGTGATTTCAAAGTTCAGGTTCATTTCAAATTTTTTCAAGCGAAGCACAAAGACATTTAATCACCAATAGATTTAATTTCTAGTTTGAAATGAAATAGCTTTGTGTTGTCTCTGCTCTACTCTGTGTAGGTTACAGCTTAAAACATGTTGTCACAAATTTACAAAACAGATATTTAAGTGTCAGCATTTACAAGGTCGTAATTAGCGTTGGCATTAGATATAGTTTGTCCATGAATGTGTTGCCGTAGGCCCTGCATGTGTCTGATTAAGATTAGGCACAAATCTGTAATGGTTAAGGTTAGGAAAAGGGTTTGGGCTTGTCATTAGTGCAAAACTACGGTATGTCAACTTTGATGACGGCGGGCAGGAAACAGTGGACTGGCGGTCTTTTGGCATGGCCGCTGTTTGTTTACTTTTAGGGACCTGTGGATGGAGGTAAGTCACGTGAGGGTTTGGTGGAGGTCTGCAGGTTGGGTCTTCCACCTCAGGCCCAGCTGTGGCCCTCGATCAGTCAGTCAAGCCAACCCACCCAGACCTGATCCACTGCGCACTGGTCTCACTCACCCTGGAGCCAACACATGAAGGAGAGAACCATGCATAGAACCCTTTTTTCAATTTTTTTCAAACAAACTTGGAAACATTGTGCTGTGTGAGCATTGCCTGGATGAGCTGACCTCACCTTATGCCTGGATGAGCTGACCTCATCCAGGCAACCCATCTGTACTGGAGTCCACGTCAGTCTGTTCCGATCAGGGAATCAGTGCGCTATGGTGAATGCTTTGACCACGTCTTTACTGCTGTTGGCCGCTGCTGCTACTTCCTTTCCAGACTGATGTGCAGCAAGTTGTATGAAAATTATGCATGCTGTAGTTTTATGTTTAAAGCAATGAGTTCATGATAACTTGGGATGAGTTCACATACGGAAGTTAATGAGGGCCATAGTGATGTGTCTCTGGGCAAGACGTACACATACTGGTTTGCTTTGGTCAAAGGGACAGAAAGGATTAGCAGATTAAAACAATGTAAAATTTATTACTCTACATAGGAAAAACACTAACAACTTTTGAGGGTATGACCATTATCCTCACAACTGAAAAAACTGCTTCTTTCATCCAAATTCATAACATAACATTCATAACATCCCATTCAAAACGCCCTATACCTCCACACTGCCTCTCAAACGACTTACATAATGCAGGGATTTTGGAGGGACATTTTAATTGGACCTAGGTTCCCACCAACCCAGTCCCATTAGCTCTCCTCATCTCCTCATGTTTGGTGTCTACAGCAGATACGCAGCGCTAACCTCTAAGTGCAGACTCATTAGAGAGGCTATAGCACCACACCTCACACACACACACACACACACACACACACACGCGCACACACACAAACGTACATATACCTGGTTCTGCTCCTAAAATAGCTCTCTGGGTCGGCAGCAGCATTCCTCCAGGCTGCCTTCACTCCCGGACCGCTTGTTAACAGTCTGACACCGTTTCTACCCAATGGGAAAAGAACAGCGGTGTACATGTAAGTGTATACAGAGGCTGACTAAGACCAGAGACAGGCTAGATAACGCTAAGTTTGGACAGAGCCATGACTTGAGATATTTATTAGCAAAGCAGAGATGGGACTGCACTGATACAGATATGAAGTGTCATGGAACATTTTATGAACAAATTTTGGTGTTTGGATTCCAGCAGAGGAGAAGATGGAGGGGTTGAGGTGGCTGATGGTTCTACTGCGGTGGTGAATGGAGGAGTGGAGGAGGGGTGTGTGAGGGGGAAGGAGAGAAAGACTGCATTTCGATGAACAGCTTGAGAGGCGGTTGGTTGAGAAGTTGCCTGACAACCAGTCCCTCCTACTTTCTGTTGAAATGCAGAAGGGTCTGGAACAGTGTGTCAGACTCTCCTTACTTGGGTCCAGTCGCAGATGCTAATTTGTAGCGGATGTGGTTTTCAAATGTGGATGAAATCTCTTCTTGTATATTCAGAAGAAAAAATATAACTTCTTTTACTTCAGATACAAAAGTGTTGAGCGCTTTGCATGTTGATTCTGCAGAAACTATTTTTTTGTACTTTGCGTTTTATGCTTTGTTTTTGTTAGATTTTTGATGCTTGGCCATAACACCTCATCTGAATCATGGGGACAGGATGCAGTTCCAGACCCAAATGTCTTTGTAAAGCATTGTAAAACTCTTTTTGCTGGCCAGAAAAGTTGAGAGGCAGTGATTAGCTGATAATAAAAGACTGGCACCTGTTAGTGGGTTAGTGTATTAAACAAGTGAACATTTTGTTGTCAAAGCTGGTTAGGCACAACAAGGAAACTGAAGGATTTGTGCATATTTGACCAGGGTTAATATGAAAATGCCTGGACAAGGTGCCAAACTGCAGCTCTGTCAAAAGTGGTTCAGAGGAAGGAACAATAGTGAACGCATATACGGACTGGAGTGTAAGCCGGGCTGTGATACTGACCTACTGTAGCACAATTTGTTGACGTTAATCCTGGTTCTGATAGAAAGGTGTCAGAACATGGTGCAGGCCTCACGGTTGGTTAAATAATGCACTAGTTATATATGGCACCTGTATTTATTATTCATTAAATCCTTACATGCACTTGGACAGACAGCCATTTTACCACCACCTGTCACACGATCACACATAAACGGGCAAAGTGGGTGAAGTGTCCTGCTCAAGGGCACAACAATAGTATGCAGCTGCAGAGAATGAACTGCCAACGTGCTGTAGTTAACCTTTTGAACTAACATTATTGCTCTGTCATAAATAAATATATAAGTAAACAATTATGCTTGTTTCTGTATTTAGAGATATGCAAATCAATATATTACGTTTTGTTCATTATTATAGTTTTGGAAAGTAACTGTAGGCAACATGTTTGAATATTTCTGTTTGAAGTTTGAATTTAAACGAAAAAAAAAAAAAAATACAGGGTTGTGAGCAGTCAAGTCTCAAATGCAGGATAAAACAGGATTACAAAAACCTGCACGAATCAATCAAAACTAATCAATCAAAATATCCACTTAAATGACAAACATGAGTTCATAAGAAACATTTTTTGAAATCCTTCAAGGTAAAAAGTGCACAAAAGTAATACAAATATGCTGCAGCGTCCAAACGCCTTGATTGTTTTGCTCACCTTTTCTCTGACAGACAAATACGTCAAATTCAAACGAGACTGATTATAAGGCCTTGTCCTACAGAAGCTCACTAGGGTCAAATCATGCAACTGTCTGCCACCCACAACATCAAGTGTGACACCCACATCAATAATGAAAGCCTTAAAACCTCAGCACCCTCGTCACCTGCTCGCTATGGGGTGAAACGGTAATGTAACTGTCCCGGGCGTTTGCAAAAGTGAAAACTCTGCAAACTCATTTCACACTTCAGAAAGTAGGGTAACACTTTATAACTAGCCTTAATAAAGCATCAGCTCAAGCTTATTCATGCTGATTAAGGTGTAGTTACTAGAAAGTGGTAGAAGTACATACATGAACGTAAAGAATAGTTCGAAATAGAATGTAAATACTTGGAAAATAATGTGTTAAAAGCGCTGTACCAAATTTTTACTTTAAAACAGAACTAATTCATTTTAATCTGTTTGCAGCAGTCCAAAGTAATTCCTTACTTCTACCGCAATGAGTTCATAAGCTTGTTACACAACTTTCAAAGGCCAGAATGGAGATTGGGCTTCACTTGACTGCTACCAACTAGCATGCTAACAGCACACCAGCACTTCCTGCTTCACAGATGATAAAAGTGCTTTATATTTAGATGCTGACAGCACAAGGTGATCTAATATTGACCATAAGAGCTGCTTTTACAATATATCTGTACTAGTGCAAAAACAATTTTACTTTATTACATGAAAAAATGGGGCACACACAGGAGTTTCATCTGGCCTTTTTAATCTATGCATGACTTTTACTTCTTTCTTTTAATAGCAGTATTTGTGCACTTAGTTTGAGTGGTTTATGTAAGACACTTCTGTAATCACTTTTACTGCTGTTAATGGAGAAAAAAATACAGGTCCCACTGTATCAAAAGGTACATGCTTTTTTGGGTTAAATATAAGAGTGCTCCTTTTGTGCAGTGTAAGTACTCACCAGTAGAATCGATTGGGGGCCACTCTCTCATGCACGAGTTGCCACCTCCGTCCAAACTCCACTGAGCTGTACAGCTATGAAACAACACAGGGAGTTAGTGAGGAATCAACATTGGAGAAGGTTATGTTACAATTAAAATGTCCTGCTCAGATTAAAATTAAATGTTGTTAGTTTCATAAGGGACATTTTCATTTAACCACAGAAGCCTATTGTAATATGGCTGCCATGATTTTGATAGTCTGGCTTTTATGCTGAGTTTCCAGTTAGTCGTGATTAAAGTTCCTACATCTGTTAATCAACTTTTTGAGATTTTAAGCATGTTTTGATTAAAATATGTCTGACTGTATGCTCAAGTAACCAGGCAGTTGTACAGTTATTTAAGTTGCATAGATAAGTCTATGAAATTTTTTTTATAATATTTTAGGTGCCTTGAAAAGTATTACAGGAATCCATCCCATTTGTTGTGTCCAATAGTTCACCTTTACTTTCTAAGTGGTCTGGTATAATCTATCCATTTTATCCCCAAGCTCAATCACTATACAGTACTATACCAGAAGTTAAATCAGTGAGTCAGGACAAAACAGGTCCTTTCTAAAA
This sequence comes from Periophthalmodon schlosseri, assembly GCA_000787095.1. NCBI lineage: Eukaryota > Metazoa > Chordata > Actinopteri > Gobiiformes > Gobiidae > Periophthalmodon > Periophthalmodon schlosseri. The sequence continues at coordinate 127,810 of KN486360.1, read as the reverse complement.
TACAGCAATTTGTAGAAACATATTTTCAGAATTAGTTAAAGCGTTCAGAGAGTTCATCTGCTCAAAAAAACATTTAAAAACTAGACTGAATTAAAATGCTTTAAATATTAAAAATGCCTAAGGTAAACTTCTATTTTTCTTCAGAATTCTAGTAATGTCAAAGTACTGTCCCATCATTTTGTCAACTCCGTCAGACATTTTCATTAAATCAGGGAATAATATTATTATGTAAATCTCTGAGGGCTCTATTTGTTATCCTTACTCTACTGAACACAGCACTACCACACACAGCCTTTAACTTTTACACTTTTTCATATTTAAGACCAACAATGTTGAAATTTCTGCCATCACAGCTGAAAAGTGTCAACTCTGTCAGTCCATTCTGATACGTTTATTTAAACAGTACTGGAGTGAGTCTAAGCCTTGAGTGAGGGCAAGTAACAAATGGAACAAAATGAAACTAGCTGCAGTGGACCTTATTTGTTTAACAAGGGAAAAACATGCATTTTTGTCAACTCTGTCAGATCTGATGTCTAACAGAGCTGACCGGTCACTGACGGAGTTGACAAATGTACTTGCAGCATCTAAATGTGCAAATAAAATATTATTTGTGAACTTAGAAATGGATTTAATTGCCTTTTACTGGTTTAAGTTTCATATAATATATATTCATATAGCACAAATAATATATTTTATAACAACAAGTGAATGTGTGACAGAGCTGACATTTGAGGCTGACGGAGTTGACAAACCCACCAACTTTGTAAAGAATTCAATGTTTAATTCCCAGTTGACTGCTGTCACTTATATTTTGAGCCTGCTGTAGCCCAATCATGTTATGACACTAGCACTTCAAAGGGTCTAATGTTAAATAAAATATCAGAATAAAAACCTCCAGGGGAGGTAGAGGAGGATAAAGGGTGGATGCAGACTGACAGACAGTGGGAGAGGGAGGAGGGAGAGTGGACTCTGTTCTCCTATAGTTAGTTTGGGGGTTTGAAGTGAAATAATTGTTACTTTTGTGAAGTATGGACAGTGTTAAACCTGTAGCATCTGTTTTCACCTGGATTGAAACATGTTTGTTCAGTTATTAGCAGTGATCACACATTTTTGTCAACTCCGTAAGGTTTTTGTCAACTCTGTCAGTTTTTAGTCAGTTCTGTCAGATCCATGCATTTGGAGGGTGTTTTGTCTTTTTTAAAAAAAAGAAACTTGACACTTGCAATTCATTTTATGTGGTTTAAGTAGTAAAGGACATTAAAATCTACAGCCTGATTTGTGTTAATTATTTACAGAAAGTATTTTATAACATAAAAATAGAAAACTACTTTTTGTAACTGAGGTATTTTGAAACCCAAATGTTCATAAAAGTATAAAACTATGGTTTTCAGATATACTTAAATTGGACACAATGGTCAATAACCCTTATTACTACATAGACTGGAAGTTAACATTTTAATTGGAATATAATAAATCAAACTTTATGTGTTTTTGTCTGACTGAGTTGACAGTAATTGAGATATATTGGGGCATATGCCAAAAATGTTTTTATTCAGAACCTGTTCCTCTGCATTTCTGCACAGCCCAGACCTTATGCTACAAAGATATATAACTCTCATAAATGTAGAATGCTTTTGAAAAATGTCATTTTTTTGTCCCGACTCTCAAGAATCACTGCTATACTAAAAGACACTTATAGAATCAGTCCTCATCAATCAATCATTCAATCAATTTATCAATGAATTGTATTTCTAAACAGGGTGAAAACTGACAAAAGACACTGTGAATAGGGAAAAGTTACATTTAAACTTAATTCTTCTGAACGATTCACAGTGTATTGCAAACTCACTGTACAAAAGAGCACAAAATTACTGCAGGTATAACAAAAAATAGCTGTCAAAGAAGCCCTATCCCACATCCCTTTTCTTATCAGCAGTGAGCGGAAACTATTCATGCCGAATGCATGACTTAAATGTCAAATCACTGTACTATTCAAAATGTCTGAAAGTCTGAAATGTCTATTGTCTGCTCACACGTCGGCCATTGCACATACAATACTGCGCACTAAAGCCCATAGACTGTATAGGGTAAAGCTGTGTGGAGTGTACCGTGACTGTGAATGGGTAGGGCAGCGGAGAATGGAGGGGGCCTAAGTGACCATTACTTAATCTGTGTCTGTGTGGAAGAACTGTCCACAGTGGGTCTACAGTCAGAGGGAGGGAACTGTCTAGAAAATACAGAGTTCATTTGGTACGCACATAATAGGAGACAGGAAGCCTGGTGCATGTCTGGACCTTTTTTTTTTTTTTTGGATCTGGGCATGCTAACGCATTTTATCGCATTAACTCAAAAAAATCATTAATCGTCCAGCCATACATCCATTTTCTTCCGCTTTATCCAGGGCCGGGTCCGAACTTCCCTCTCCACATACACCTCATCCAGCTCTTCTGGGGAAATCCCAAGGCATTCCCAGGCCAGCCGATAGACATAGTTCCTACAGTGTGTCCTTCCCCGGGGCCTCCTCCCAGTGGGACGTGCCCAGAACACCTCCCTTGGGAGGTGTCCTGGAGGCATCCGGAACAGATGCCTGAGCCACCTCAGCTGGCTCCTCTCGACGTGGAGGAGCAGCAGCTCTACTCTGAGCTCCTCCCGTGTGACTGAGCTCCTCACCCTATCTCTAAGGGAGCACCCAGCCACCCTGCGGAGGAAACTCATTTCAGCCGCTTGAATCCTGATCTTGTCCTTTTGGTCATTACCCCAAGCTCATGACCATAGGTGAGGGTAGGAACGTAGACTGACCGGTAAATCGAGAGCTTTGTTTTTCAACTCACCTCCTTCTTTACCACAACAGTCCGATACAGCGACCGCATCACTGCAGATGCTGCACCAATCAGCCTGTCAATCTCACCTTCCATCCTTCCCTCACTCGTGAACAAGACCCCAAGATACTTGAACTCCTCCACTTGAGGCAGGGACTCTCCACCCACCCGGAGAAGGCAAGCCACCTTTTTCCGATCGAGAACCATGGCCTCGGATTTAGAGGAGCTGATTCTCATCCCAGCTACTTCACACTCGGCTGCAAACTGCCCCAGTGCATGTTGCAGGTCCTGGTTTGATGAAGCCATCAGGACAACATCATCTGCAAACAGCAGAGATGAGATCCCGTGGTTCCCGAACCGGACCCCCGCTGGCCCCTAACTGCTCCTAGAAATTCTGTCCATAAAAACAATGAACAGAACCGCTGACAAAGGGCAGCCCTGGCAGAGTCCAACATGCACCTGGAACAGGTTTGATTTACTGCTGGCAATGCGAACACAGCTCCTGCTCCAGTCATACAGGGACCGGACAGCCCTTAGCAAAGGGCCCCAGACCCTATATTCCCGGAGAACCCCCCACAGGATACCATGAGGGACACAGTCAAATGCCTTCTCCAGATCCACAAAGCACATGTGGACTGGTTGGGCAAACTCCCATGAACCCTCAAGCACCCGATGGAGAGTATAGAGCTGGTCCAGTGTTCCGCGACCGGGACGAATACCACACTGCTCCTCCTGAATCCGAGGTTCGACTATCGGTCAGATTCTCCTCTCCACCCTATGGTGTCCCTTCAGAGGGACTGCCACCCCGGTCTGCCAATCCAGCGGTACTGTCCCCGACCACCATGCGATGTTGCAGAGAGACGTGTCAACCAAGACAGCCCTACAACATGCAGAGGCTTAAGATACTCAGGACGGATCTCATCCACCTCCGGAGCCTTGCCACCGAGGAGCTTGCCAACCACCTCAGTGACTTCAGCCAGGGTGATGGACGAGTCCTCAGTCTCTGCTTCCTTCTCCGAAGATGTGACAGTGGGATTGAGGAGATCCTCAAAGTATTCCTTCCACTGTCCAACAACATCCCCAGTCGAGGTCAGCAGCTCTCCACCCGCACTGTAAACAGTGATGGTGAAGCACTGCTTCCCCCTTCTGAGGTGTTGGACGGTTTGCCAGAATTTCTTTGAGGCAAACCAATAGTCCTCCTCCATGGCCTCTCCGAACTCCTCCCAACCCCGAGTTTTTGCCTCTGCGACTGCACAAACTGCCTGTCGGTACCTGTCAGCTGCCTCAGGAGTCCCACAAGCCAACAAGGCTTGATAGGACTCCTTCTTCAGCCTGATAGCATCCCTTACTTCCGGCGTCCACCACCGGGTTTGGGGGTTGCTGCCACAGCAGTCACCAGAGACCTTGCAACCAGAGCTATGAGCAGTTGCATTGACAATGGAGGTGGAGAACATGGTCCATACGGACTCAATGTCTCCAACCTCCCCCGGGATCTGGGAGAAGTTCTCCCGGAGATGCGAGTTGAAGACTCCCTTGACAGAGGGCTCCACCAGACGTTCCCAACAGACCCTCACGATACGTTTGGATCTGCCAGGTCTGTCCGGCTTTCTCCTCCACCAGTGGAATCAACTCACAACCAGGTGGTGATCGGTTGACAGCTCTGCCCTTCTTCACCCAAGTGTCCAAGACACGTGGCCGGAAGTCAGATGACACGACAACAAATCGATCATTGACCTCCGGCCTAGGGTGTCCTGGTGCCACGTGCACCGATGGACACCCTTGCGCTCGAACATGGTGTTTGTTATGGACAAACTGTGACTAGCACAGAAGTCCAATAACAGAACACTGCTCGGCTTCATCATTAATTGTGATTAATAATTTTGTTGCGCATTAATGCAGGTCACATGTATCAGTCAAAAACACAGGATCAAAGAGCCCCACTGCAGTCTGTGAGCCACTGCACTCTTTTTTTCCTCTCTCTCCGCTCAGCACATACACACACACAGAGGGGGCGGGTCCGGTGTGTCTGTGCACTGGACTTGAGGAAGAGGCCCTGCTGTACACAGAGTGTGACAGAGACAAGTCAGAGCTCCGTCTGAGTTTTTAAACTCTCCAAAAAGAGTCAGTGATCACGGAAAAAGTCTGCAAACCGAGAGTGACACTAAATACATCAAATATGTGCGCAGAGGATTAGCGATCTATCAGCGGCAATGTGCGAAGTTTACTGCTTGTGCCAATCATGTTTACTTTGAAAACTACAGAGATATTAAAATCCCACATAACCAGTGATCTGGTTTGAACTAGGACTGCACCAGAACTGAACCAGAACTGAGCCAGGACTAAATGAGGACTAAACAGGAGGAATGACCTTTACCAGACCCGAAGGATTAAAGCAAGACTAAGCCAGGACTCTAGCTGCCTTCTGTTAGGCTCATAGTGAGCAGAAAGGAGCAGCAGACCACATGGCAATTAATTGCGATACATTATATAATACATGTATTATTATTTTCAAATATATACATATGTTTTAAGTAACATAACAATGCTTAACTAAAATGTTTTATTTATTAATTTAATATTTGTTTTTATTGTAGAAAAGTAGTACAGTCCAGAATGTTAGCTGCTTACAAGTTATCCACAAAAACTGTACTGTATGACAAGATCATCTTTATACATAAACATCATTATACAAATGCAAAAAAAGAATAATTTGGACAGGCCTGCAGAGAGCTCTGTTTAAAAATTGAAGAAAAAAAAAACTGTAGCAAAACTTGCATTTAAAGTATTGGCGGGGTAGAATTTCTGTGTTTCTTTGGATAAGTGCATCAACATTGATTTGAATTTATACTGCACACTATACCACAAAGTAGAAAACCAGGTGCAGTCTTTGGTAAACTGTTGGAGACTGGAGGAAAACTGAGTCAGGTGAGTTTCTCAATTTAGAGCGATTAAATTTGATCTGGAATGAATGGAGCAGCATTGATTTTTGTCCTACTGCATGGCCATATGGTGCAGGAACAGCGTGATGTCTCCTTGACTCTGGAGACACTGGAGACTCTGGCTTGAATCATTTTTAAAGTGTCTGATTTTATATTTCGTACAATTTGTCTTGTTTCATTTCAGTTGATGCCCTCCAAGAACTAACTGCCTTTCTGTGTGTCACATTGTGAATTGTGAGTGGTCTGATAGCTCCATTTGAATGATATGTGTTGCTCTTACTTGCACTGTCTGTGTGTTGTCTCTTGCCCGGGATATCATTGTAAATTTGTGATGTGTGCGTGAACGAGTCGGCTCTTCTGAACGGTTCCTTAATGTGAATGTCATTTTTTAAAAGAGCCAAATCTTATTCTTTCTAATTTCTATGCATTTTTACACTGAGCAGGTGACACCAGTGAGAGCTTTGTGCACAAAAAACATATTTGGCATCATATTAACTGTTGCTTTTAAAGTTATTATTATTGTTTTATTTTGATTATGCATAATTTGAAAGGATAAACACTCTCCCACGCTCAGCTTGAACCATTTTAAACACATTTAAGCCTTGGTCGTTTCTCTCTGTGATTAGTTTGTTGTTAAAATGAGTTCTCACATCGGCTTCTGTCATATAAACAAATAGTAAAAGAGACAGTGTTTTGAACTGTTCTTTGAAATAAATAGATCGAAAAGACTTGGATTCCATAAAAGAGCTGAAATCCCCATCACTATTCGGAACCTGTTCTCAATTGACCATCCTAGTTAAATAACCCATAAATATTTAAATAATGGTTATGCCTAATATTGCATTTGACCCATTCTTCAATGCCACTGGTGCAGCCTGTCAGGAGCAGTGGGCCACCGCACCCTGCATGTGTTCACTTAATGGAGGCAACCCAGTATATCAGAAGTAACAAACTCCACACAATAAGGCCCCATCCACCCCGGGACTTGAACATGGAACCTTTTTGCTGTGAGTTAAATGTCTTGTCTGAGGGTAGCCGGCTATACTCAATATCAGACCAATATCATTATGAATAAATCTCACACTCTCTCTCTGACTCTTTCCTACCCTCTCCTTCTTTCTCTCTTCCCTCCCCCTCTCTCTCTCTAGACATTATGAATCCACATTTGTGACAGATACAGGACACTGTGAAATCCCATTGTCTGTGAACACACCTGCATCCTCCCAAACCACAAGCAAAGCCCTGGCCTGACACAGTGTACAGCTGGAGTTTAATGAGCTGTGAAACTTTATGCCTGCGCTGTTGGGCGCTGGACTCTCCCATTTGAAGCATGAGCAGCCACGCATGAATATAAACAACCATTTATTAACCAATAATCAAATGTGACTTTGTGTGTTTGAAACATTGACTTTTCATATTGTGTGTTCTAGTTATTTATTCAGGATTAAACATGGACAGTTTAAATTAAAATGTCCAGTCCTTCGCCTGATATTTCCAAAATATCTGGGAAAGGAGGAATAATGTATATAAATCTGTCTAACTTGTTCCTAGCCCTTTCAAACCATTTTGCACATCATTTGTATTCACATGCATGATTTTTTTTTGGCTTAGTACAGCTTTAGAACAGCTTGGACACCGCATATTGATCAATAACAAATGTCAGAATTAGCCAAGAAGTTCGTTTGGCCTCTCCAAACGAGCGTTAAGACAGCTGCAGTACATCCAGAACGCTGCTGCTCGGGTCCTGACTGGAACCAGGAAATACAAGCAAATAAGTCCTGTGCTCGGTCTCTGCATGCTGCTCGGGTCCTGACTGGAACCAGGAAATACAAGCAAATAAGTCCTGTGCTCAGGTCTCTGCACTGGCTCCTGTGGCTCAGAGAATAGACTTTAAAGCAGCTCTGCTTGTGTCCAAGTCTCTCCATGGCCCAGCACCAAAATACATCTCCCACATGTTAGTGCCATATGAACCATCTCGCACTCTGAGGACTTCAGGGACCGGCCTCCTGCTGTAGTCCTGGTTTAGTCCTGGTTCAGCCCCGGCCTCCTGCTGGTGCCCAGAGTCAGGACTAAACATGGGGAATTAGTGTTTCAGTTTTATGCAGCTAAAACCTGGAACAGTCTTCCTGAAGATGTGAACAGGCCTCTACTTTGACAATGTTTAAACCCAGGCTCAAAACGGTTCTGTTTAGCTGTGCAAATGACTGAAAGCTTTTTATTCTTTTTCTTCTCTTTTAATGTTTGAATTATGATTTTAATTTCTTTCTTGTTCTTGAATTACTTTGTGTACAAACTGTGCTATACAAATAAACTTGCCTTGCCGTTATCTGTATTTTATTTATTTTTATTTAACCTTTAACTTTATTTAACCAGAAAAATGTTTGAGAACGAATTCTCATTTACAAGCACGACCTGGCCGAGAGGCACCAGCAGAAAAGCATACATACAATACGACGCATAGAGCATATCAACTATCGATACAAACAAAGGGGACCAGTGTAAAAGTCTTAACAAGAACATGTGTCAGCCACCATCTGCTGGAGTCTATCTAAAATGGAGACAGTTAATTAACCCTAAAAGGGACCAGTGTAAAAGTCTTAACAAGAACATGTGTCAGCCACCATCTGCTGGAGTCTATCTTAAAATGGAGACAGTTAATTAACCCTGTACCCTGTAAACTATCATTTCAACCATGCATGCACTCTAAACATGGAAAGGTCAGAGTGACAATGGAGCTAACATTATCATAGTTGGATCTTAAGCAGGACATACCTTCAAGGACACGCATGCATAATTGACTTTTTGAGCTTTTAACCATGTTAAAAGCTTTTAACCATGTTAAAAGCTCAAAAAATATTATTTCCCAATAATCCATGGAAAATTCAAAACAGTTTGAATTTTCCCAGGATTGTTGCATCCATAAATCATCTAATTTCAAGCATTTCTGCCATCAAATTGTGTTAATTACTGCAAGCTTATAAACATGAGCAAGTTTAATTGTTGCTAATTGCAGGCTGTTAGCTATCGATCACAACAGTTTTGCCCTGACAGACAATTTAGTCACTTTGCCCAAATCTTGAATTATTACCATATATCTGTGAATATGAATTTTGATTGACGTCTTGAAGCAAATTCTAATACATATTATTACGAAGTACATTCAACACACAGCAGAGACACTTTAGAAATGCTTGTTAATAATTATATGGTTTATCCTCGTCTGTATAATCGTCTGTCGTCCAGGTAGGATCTATACCAAAAGAAAATAGAATTCTGTCAGCTGGACAAAAGTTTTAGAGTGAAGACGTTTCGACACTCATCCAAGTGGGCGGCATTAGCAAAAATTTGTTTGGTAGTTTGCAGCTATTTTTGAGTAGTTTCTTTTAGTATATTTCCACTCAAAACACTTATATGGACACATGAATAATTTCAGATGGAGCGCGTCTGTTACTATATGGAAGATTCAGGGTTAAAGGAACCAAACAGAAAATCCAAAGTTGTTAAACCCTGTTATTATTTGCTTGGAATTTGCTCTACAGACATGCCATACTCTTCAACTACCAAGTCTTTGAGGTTGAATAATGAGACCCCATTTTGAAGCTGTCAAAAAACTATTTTACTGTAGTTGATCAGTGGAGACCTCTAAAACTGAATAGGCCCAGTATTACAATTTTTTTATTTTAAACTATATAAACCAGGTCCAAACATCTGGATATGGGCAGATAGAAACTACCATAGAATTCTGACCCGCCCTCGAGCAAAATTTTAAAGGTGAACTATGTAACTTTTCTGGTGGGGGTTCCGGCACCAGTTCATCTCCATGGGGATGTTGTTTCTTTGTCTGCAATATCACACAGTATGGCATTCAACTTTCTTGCATTTATTCAATTACAGTTGGTTTTATTGCTCAAAAATATATTGATAAAAAATGCATTCGGGGTCACCTCTCCACAGATCTGAGCTGTAACGTGGCCTAGTGGTGTCATCTGCTTGTTTTCATGGAGATAAACTTAAGTCCAAGGGAACATTCCAGGCAAAGCAATAACATCTCCACACACACCCGCAACCAGACAAAATGTCACATAAGCGATTCTAAAATGTTCTGAAGTCATGAAAACTCAACCTTGTTCCTTCTGTCTTCTCCAAACTTCTGTGTGAACAACATATTGCTCATTAAAGTAATGCTAGCTACAAAATGCTACACTTACTCTTGACATGCACATGGAATTGAGTAAATCTTGACATTAGCATCTGCCTGGTGTACTCTCATGTCATCTACAAGAACAATATTAGAAGGAGAGATGGGATTTTCACTTATTTTTGGTGGCACTGAACAGATGCAGATTAACCAGATTCTGCATGACTTTGTTACTGCAGCAGGATATAAGCCTGACAAATGCAGCTGGAGCATACATTCACCCGATTTTTTTTTTTCACTTTTAAACTTTTTGTCAACTACTATACATTTGCTTCCATAGTCTGTATAAATAAGTGGACTAAGTGAGTGTGATATCACCCATAGCGTTCGGCTCCAGTCAAATGAAGCTCATCGAGACCAGCGGTTGTGGGAGCAAATTTGGAGCCGAGTTCATATTTGGAATTCCGACTGCGAGTATCATAGCAACCAAAGAGCCAATCCGGAGCGATGCTGTTGAAGGTAACGCCCCTCCCCACTGCACCGCTGTGCGAGTATCATAGCAACCAAAGAGCCAATCCGGAGCGATGCTGTTGAAGGTAACGCCCCTCCCCACCTGCACCGCTGGTTTAGTAGAGAGCGGGCACTTAACAATGCTGTCAATCAAACCTGTTGCTAACGCTAGCGGGAGTGACCTCGGGGAAAGAAGGCAGCTGATTTGTCTATTATTAATGTTCATATCTTTAGATACGGACACAATAGCAAAATAAAAATACCAGTATCATGTAGAAAGGGTCAATACGAACATTTAAAACCAAAATGATGAGTGAATTGGAGCGAGAATCGATGGAGCCGGAAGTGCGCCCATGATCACTTCCTGTTTGGAACATGGTGGCTAGCAGGTTTGCTATGTCCATTTATATATACAGTCTATGTTTGCCTCTCAAGTAGTTCAAATCAATGCACTTTCATTTATTCTGCCGTATCAGCTACATGCCTAAACAATATATGCCCTGACTCCACCGAAGCAGTACAGACATAAGCCTCCGCAGCCCATCTGTCTTCTTCTCTTCACCACTACCAATGCCTTGACAGATTGTCTCTATAAATTCTATGTTGTAATCATACTTTCGCTTGCACAGTTGATGTTTCTGATTGACTTGTCAAGATATACTTTTATGCTTTTAACCTTTTAGTTCTTTGACAGCACATTTAAAGCGTAGTTGCAGTAAATGGAAAATGTAGCAGAACTTTAAGCTCCTTCTCCTTCATCACACATACAAATAACTCTTTTTAAAACTTTTAACCACCCTAAAATATGTAACTCTTATAGTTTGAGTTGTCCACTTGATATATTCACCTCCTCCAAGATAACTCTTGAACCCTGGTGTGCTTTTAACTGCAAAAATATTCCACTTGTCAGAGTGACTTCGGTGGTTTTGGCTAAAATGTAATTCTAATAGAACTCAATGAGGTACTTGCATAAAGTAGTTTGTCCTGGGTTAACTTCCCTAGCTAGTGTTCTACAGGCATCCGCCCACTCATCTCTCCACTTCTCTCGCCTGCACTTTTGAAAAAGAAACCCCAATTTGGAGAACATTCTACCTACAGCAGGGTAATTAGAGGTAAAACTATTCAGAATTTGGGCTCAACTAGAGGAACTATTTAATATAAAATGAATGAAATGCAAGTACTCGACAAACTCATTGCTAATTGGCCTTGAAAATACTAAAAAGAAGTAAAAGGTGTATTTGATTATGTATTTGTGGACTGCCAAAATGCTATTATTATTATTATTATTTAATATTTTTTTTTTAATTAAAATGCTCTACTGTAAAATTATACAAAGGTACATAAAATAGATAGAATTGAAGTATATATATATATAAATATATATATACTTAGTCTAAGCAGAACTAAAAAAAACAAAAAAACAAAAAAAAAACCTACTCTGTTAAAATCCAAAGAAACAAGGAAATACAATGGCATACAGTTAACCGCTTTGTCTGGAATGTTCCACAGTATGGCATTAAACTTATTTGTCACCAAGAGAAAAGCGAGTGATACTACCAGGCCAGATCTGTCAAATCTTTCAAGGTATTTATGAGCACTAAAACACACCTGTAACAAAGTAACCGCAAGATTAATAAATTTAATGTCATATCGTGGAACATTCCAGGCAAACCAATAACATCTCCATGGACGTAGTTTTCCTTCAGAAAAGTTGCATAGTGCACCTTTAAGGTCCCATGGGATTTCAAATAATGTTACCTAGAAGTCTTTTTTTTTTAAATTATTAATGTGAATATTTGAAAAACAAAAAACAAAACATAAATTTACTGCACCATGGGAAATCAGATATTGTAAGAAGGAGCAGTAACAGCTGCAAGATTGATTGTGCACAGCAATACAATCAGGTTACTAAGTTTCAAAATATGATATTAAAACTCTGAATAACTGCTTTATTTGTGCAATGCAATAAGCCATATAGAACTATCAGCACCATTTATGTTTTTAGATTCAGGTACTTTCTCCCAGGACATGTTTTTGGTTGATGTTAAAATGAATACTTCAAAACTCAACACAGCTCGGACAAAATCACACCTCGAGGGGGGTGCTTATGGTTCACTGCTCTTTTGTAATCCATATCTCCAGCCTTTTCTTCAACTCACACCTTTTGCACTCCGCGCTTGGTTATTTATAGAACCAAAAACACATTTAGTACGCCGACTACATGCTGCCAATCAATGTGTTTACCTGTTTGCACACACTGACTTCCAGCTCGACTCATGCCTTTTATGCGTGAAAGTAATGCATCTATTTTATTTCACTGCTGATGTGTTATTGCCAGTTTTAGGGAGAAAATGGAGAGATAGAGTCTAGATTTGAGTTGAGTCTTTGCAATTTTACGTTTCGTTCAGTGTCAGTGTTTTTGCAGATCCCCAGATAATAATAATTCAGTTGTAGAATTTGTGTGGACGTATATTTGAAATGAAGTGCAATTTCAGTTTTGTATGGGAAAAGTTTTAGCAGAGACAGTTGGTAAATTTAAGGAATCACATAAGTTCCCATTACTTTAAACGAGAGATCGACTGATATGGATCTTTAATGGCAGATACTGAATCTAAAGAAACCGATGGCCGATATTTTTGGGGTAATATGTAGAGCAGATTTTGATTATTCTTCCCAAATTCTGTAATTTACAATTACTACAAACATATCCACAGCCCTGTTTTACCATAACCCTATAAGAGAGCTGTATAGTCATGTTTTGTGCAGTTATCTCTTTGCACTTAAGTGTTCAAATGAAACTTTATGTATATTCTTTAGGGCAAAACAGGTCAAAACACCATATAGGCCTGTGCTGGATATATTGGTCTTGATCTCTACTGCAAACCACATATTTTGATCAGATCACTTTTCAGCTTTTTCATGTAACATTTTTTATTGCCACATCTCTAACCTCAACAGCCCCTGTGTTACATAACCCAGGCCCCCCTCTACACCTGCTCTGAACTCAGCTCCAGTCTTGTGTAACTGGATCGGTCTCTCACTTTGCTTTGAGGCATTGCACCAGCTCCCAGTTGTTGCTTAACTGGACTTACACTCTATTCTTTTGAGGTGTTTGAAGGAGTAAAAACCTGCCAAAGACCTGAGTAAACCCGGACTAAACCCGCTGCTCACTGACCTTCTGGTCGTGGCTGTAGGCCAGGATCCAGTCCTCCTGTTCAGGGTGGAAGAGGAGACTCAGGATATAGAAGCTCAGTCTGTATTTCTGGTAGGTGGCTCCTTCGTCTGAGCTGATCAGCAAACTGCTCTCCACCTCCGGGTCGGTCAGCAGCATGATCTGAGAACAAGACATACAATAAGGTCAAAGGATGGGGACTATTGTAATTACCCCAGATTTGAAACTGTTCCATAGGCTCCATAGTAACATCTGATGATACATAAGGGTCTTCCGCATTTTAAAATTATGAATACAAATTATATATTTTAATGCTTAGAAGAAAAAACACATATGCACATTGAATCCGTAATAATAAAAATCGACTACTACTGACCAAGATCATGTATAGACATTTTACTATCAATACAATACTAATACATTTAAGAATGAAGTCATGTTATCTAACTATGAAGGGAGTTAAATCAAGAATGCGTGTGTTCAATGTACACTGTTTGTCTCAGTGTGGCCTGTGCTCAGTGAAGCCTCCAAAGCAATAATTTCCCTTGGGAATTGTCTTTTCTTAGACATCCAACATTCTGCCAAAACTTTATCACAGTCTCAAGAAAAATACATGAAATCACCAAGGATTTTACAGAAAATGTTGTGAAAATCTGCCTAATTGAAAGACTAAATTTGACACAGAGAACTAATTCTGATTTGTACAGCGTGAGAGTGAATGCACTATTGAATACAGAAGCTTTGTTACAATAAAAGCAAACAAAAATAAATCAGCTGTGGTAAAAAATCACCGTCTGGCTTAAAACTTCAATGGAAAAAATCTAATCAGGCTAGAAGCTGATGTTTTGCTGTGTTGGTCCCAAAAACAGAACCTGGGTAGAGTTTGGAGTGAGATGAAAAGTAAGTAAGTAAATAACATTTATTTATAGAGTGCTTTTCACAGAGATCAAATCACAAGGTGCTTTACAGATTAAAAATATTCATATTAATAAAAAAGATAAAATGCAAAATGCAAAAAAAAAACCCAATAGCATTTACAAAAAAACAAATAAAACACAGCAATTAAAACAGATAAAATAGGTTATAAAAGGACTATTAAGGAAAATGATAGCAATTAGCGACATTTAATTTAAAATGTGTCTTTTAAAAGCTGTTATATATTCCAAATGGCTGCAAAAACACTAATGTGGTAGTTACATTACATTGGTTTCATCTGGGTACACTGGTTTCCCCCATCAGTGATATCAGTAATCCTCCAGCCAGGTAATCGTGACTAAGATCCTGGGTCCCGAGCCACTCTTCCACTATTGCACATTACTTCTGATGGGTTGTTCTGAGTGACTGGCTGAAGAATGGGTCAAATGCATGTATCAAATTTCAATAAATAGAAAAGCCCTCATTGTCTTTAATAGGTCCTAATAATGAGTGATATAAATATTAACTGGCTGAAGGACTCTCTCTGATCTGAATCCTCACTACCTAAACCCCAGCATCTGCAGCACCTGATGCTTTCTAAACTGGAAAATTATGAGGTCCTAATAATGGGCGATATAAATAAAACTGGCTGGAGAAAGAGTCTGAAACTTTGACCTATGCAATGGCTTGAATCTCACACAAGTAATTTCTATTCTGACTAGATTTGAGCCTAGAAATTTTAATGAAGAAACACTCATTGATATAATCTTAACAAACAAACCCCGTAATTATAAGGCAAATGGTGTTTTCCCACTGGATTATAGCGTCCAATTTGGTGTAATGAAATACAAAAGTTAAAAAGACACTGACATCTGTGTGTAAAGGTGAGAAGGTCGTATAAACATTTCAATAAATAAGGCTTCATCTCTGACCTGTATTACAGTGATATCAGGTTAACATCAGCATTCCCTGACCCTGATATGGCCTTACATTTTTTTTATTAATACATTTGATAAAATAGCAGACCAACATGCACCAGAAAGAAAAATTAGAATGAAAAACTGTAACAATCCTTGGTTCAACGCAGAATTCACAAGTTTAATTAGAGAAAGAAATGCTGCCTGGAAAACTGCGCACAACTAGATCAGATATGAATTTGGCTTTTTAAAATTTTTGTAAAATAGAAATAGATTTTTATCAACAGTTAGATAGGCAAAACTTCATGTCTGCACTGATAGAGAGTCACGGAAATCTGGCAAAGTTCTGGAGGAGATCCTTCTCAGAACCTATTATTCAGACATTACCAACTGATATTTTATTGGATTCAGCTATTGTAAATTCTAAAGGGGAAATATGTGATGCTTTTAATAGGCATTTTATGGTGGTCCCTCTGATCTTGATTATGTTGAGTCAGATTTTCTCTTTAAGACCATTCACTTACATGGAGGTCTGAAATGCACGCCACTCCATACACCCAAAGAAGTCCACAGGAGCTCATGACCTTCATCCAAAACTTCTATTACTAGTTGCCCCATATTTAATTCAACTTCTATTACATATTTTATATATATACCAGAATTATGGAAAATGGCACGTTTTGCCTTTACATAAAGGTGGGACAAATCAAGGTGGTTGCAAATCAAGTTACAATTTATTTAAATGAATGCTCCATTTTGAAGTCTTATCATTTGGGTTTCAGAAAAGGGCATAGTACTGTCACTGCAACCACAAAAGTTTTAAATGACATTTTCACAGCCCCTGATGACAAACAAGATTGTGTAGCTCTGTTTATTGATTTAACTAAAGCTTTTGATTCAGTGGATTATAAAATCCTCTTGACGCGCCTGAAACATACTGGATTTGACAATGCTACATGTAACAGGCTCCAAAATTATCTTACAAACATAACCCAGTCAGTAGTAGCTAATGGGTTTAAATCACATTTTTTTTTTTTTTTACTTTAAGCAAAGGAGTGCCCCAAGGCTCCATTTAGGGCCCGCTACTTTTTAGTATGTTTATTAATTCCATTGGTTGCAATTTAAGAGAAAGCTTCATAGTTACATGCGGATGATGCTGATTGATATACAAGTGCTCCCTCTGCTGATCAGGCGATTTTAAAACTGCAGCAAGAATTTAATGAAATTCCCTCAAATAAAACTAAGTATAAAACATTTAAGTGATCTGCAAGTTACAAATCTTTATACACTAAATGGTACATTGACTGAAAGAGTCACTGATAAATATCTTGAGTTTTGGCTTGACAAAAATATATCCTTTAAAATGCATATCTCAGAACAGTTTAAAATCAAAATGATCATTTTATTATGGAAACAAATTTATATCCCACTGAATTACAGAAACAACCAACCTTTCTTTCTGTTCCAAGATGGAATACATTTCAAGGACATGCAAACCTGGATTCATTGGTGCCACTAATGCACTTTAATAACCTGGTGATAAACATTCATAATCTCGCTTGCACCTGTTTTTAATGTTGTAAATGGACCTATGTAGTTATTTGTTTTATTTGGTTTTGTTTGTATTGTATTGTGTTTTATCAGGGCGCTCATGAAAAAGCCTGGTACCCTCACTGGGCCTCTCCCTGTATAAATAAAGATAAATAAATGAAAAAAAAAAATGAAATGAATAGAGTGGAAGTTAATATTGCCTTTATTTTAGTTTGAGTTTTACTACATTATTTAGTGTTTTATGTTGCACTATATCCCCAAAGAAGATTCCTAGTATGTAAATTTTGTTCACTGACATTGGCAATAAAACTTCTGATTCTGATTTACAAGCTGAAGATACGGAAGACAGAGTCATTACCATTGTAAACTGGTCTAAAAATTGGCTTTGGCTTATTCTGTCTCATCACAACCACACAGAGCAGAGCCTGTTGTACTTGCCCCAAACCAGACAGTCAAACCTTTACCTCATGTGTCCACTCTACATCTCTCACATTGCCTTCGGCATTGCGACCTCATCAGGTCCATTAAGCCATCAGTTGCTGGTGTGAATGAGAATACACACTGCTCCACTCTCTATATCCCTCTCTGCGTGGCACCTGCCGACCCTGTCATTTGTCAGGCGAGGGTCGGGAAATGCGGCGCAGTAGGCAAAACCCTCCAAAAAACAGTTCATCAATCAGACACTGAGTCGTGGTGCCATAGACGTGAGAACCATGCAGAGACAACCAAAACTACAGCTCCAATTAGTGCCTGCTTCACTGAGGAGGGCTGCACAGCTGGAGGAGCAGAGCTGAATTTGCTGAGGCATTTTTGTGGAACAGACGACATGCAGTATATAATTCATCCGATGAGTATTCTGCCCAGATTTGAGGAGGTAACTACAATATGCAGATGCACATGCTAATAGGTTTTCTTGTTTCACCCATGTTTTCTTCTTTTAGTAATGAAGCCAAAAATCATGTTGGGAAATGTATTGTTCGGAAAAAAAAAGTATTGTCTCAATTGGTAAATTATCTAGATGTGATGACTGCTAAGGATCTTAAAGAGGGGGAAGTATACCAAATTTAAGTTTTTATGTTTTCTACAAAGCTTTCTACCAACATTCAATCATCAAAAACATGCCTGAAGAGGTTTTAGATGTCATCCATGCATGTTTGAGTAGTTTAGCAGTATGATTCTGTCCAATGTTCAGCCCAAAAGCCTATGTCACCCATGTTCCCACATGGTAATTGCCAATAAATATACAAAACAGGATATAAAACAATACACTGCAAGAAATGAAGCTAAACTATTACAGTTAAAACAAATCTATGGAGATAAACAGGTCAATTTAATGCCAGTTTAATGTCATAATGTGAAAAATCACAGACAAAGTAATTAAATCCCTGAACAGATGGCGTACCCTCCATCAGGAAAGTTACAGTGTACCTATCACTCTGAAATCACTAATTATTCTAATTGCATCTTATGGTATATAACATTACTACTACAACACTTTCTTTCATATACAGTACATCATGCAGATGTTGTGATTTTGTGCTTTATATACAGAACAGAATGGCATTTTTGATATCTGAATCCTTCTCACTCGACACAAATCAAAAGAGCAAACTTGTACAGGACAAGTGCCAAACAAAGAGGAGATTACTGCAGTGTAATGTATGCAGCTGTGTGGAGATACAGGCTTCAGTCTGTTTGTATTCTGAAGCGGTCGCTGCACACGCCTCTTCCTGCATGACAAACAGGCCCAAAATCAAACTTAAGCATGTAGCTGTTTTATGCTGTGTATGCAGCCACTCCCCATCCACATGCTGTGCTAATGCTAACACACAAACATGCTGGATTATTATCATCCAATAAGCATAAAAAGAACTGGGTAACTTTTACCAATAATGTTTTTTATGAGCATTTAACACCTCCCCCTATCTCTGCCCACGTCCCTGCACTAACTTGCAATTCCATCTGGATCACAAAAGCAGTAAATAAGTCTAAGCAGAGATGCCCAGGCTTTCCTCTCTATGCACACTTCCTCCAGCTCTTCCAGGGGGATTCCAAGGCGTTCCCAGGCCAGTCGAGAGAGATAGTCCGTCCAATGTGTCTTGGGACATGTCCGGAACACCTCTCCAGGGAGACGTCCAGGAAACATCCGGGACAGACGTGGAGGAGCAGTGGCTCTATTCTGAGCTCTTTCTGTGTGACTGAGCTCATCACCCTATCTCTATGGGAGTGCCCAGCCCAACCCTGCGGAGAAAAATTTCAACCACTTGTATCCTGATCTTGTTGTTTTGGTCATTATTATTTGGTCTTTTTTTTTTTTTTTTCACTCATACGTGTACATACGTGTAGGATTCAAAAATGCAACATGCCAATCAAAACAGATTAATGAAAACGCACTACTTGCTAAAATGAAATGTGGAGAGCTTTAGCCTTGCAGTTTAGAACAGGAAGTCAACAGACCAATACAAATATATATGTAAATACAGTATGTGTTTATTTAACAATGGGAAAACTTCAGACACACTCCCTGTTTCCACTGTTTCCGTCTTTATAACCATTATAACTGAACCTGTGATGTCACATTTAAGTGCCCATAAGCCTTGAATGGTTGTATTTAGTATTCATTCATTTAGCAACATGACACTACACAGAACTATGCTCTCATAAAAGTTTCACTGGTGGCCATATACTTCCTTGTTTCAACTATAACATTTAACTCTGCTCTGTGTGTGTGTGTGTGTGTGTGTGCAGATCTATGTGTGGAGCCAGTCTGTAAATTAGGAGGGCAAAAGGGCTGCAAATGACAAAGGTTAATGACGCGTACAAGCTAGCGGCAGACCACCGGCAATATGTGTAAGGAATACTCCAGCTAGCTCACCGCTCCGTGCCCCGAAACACGCCCAGATAGAATATTAATGAAATTAGCCTCACACTACACCATTTGACTGACTCACTCTTTAATTGAATTCAGCTCTGAGTCTATAAATCTGGTATCCCACCATAGGGCAGTCATAAATACACGTTTGTGAGTAGTCGGCGCAGGTGAAAGAAAAAATAAAAAGTGAACAGAGAAGATGTACTACTTTTCTCTCTAGGGTGAATCCGTTTGATTCTTTTTGAAGACAGTTGTTTGTTTTCCTGGTGATTTAATACGACTTAATGGGCACGGTCAGAGCAACAACTACAAACAGCAAAGCATTCATTCAGTGCTATGGTTTGGCATTGACAGAGCCCCAGAGCTAGCAGAGAAATAACAAGTTGTATTTTAGACAAATAGTGAGACAACGTTCCTGCTTGTCTCCATGGAGATGTTATTGCTTTGCCAACAATATCCCACAGTAGCGCATTAGGGCAGGTGACATCATCAGGCCAATTTACAGGTCAGATCTGAGGAGAGGTGATCACAATAAAAATGCCAATTTTTATGAATAGTTGAGCAGAAAAAAAAATGCAAAATAGATGTTTAATGCTTAACTGTGGAACATTCCATACACTTCCACAGAGACAAGTCAGTGAAAAAGTTACACAGAGCACCTTTAAGGGCAGTTGCAGCCTTCTGGTCAAGAGGAACCCAATTTTTTGTAAATTTTTAGTGGTATTTACTAAGAAAGGATTTTAAGTACTTTGAACTGTATCCATGAGCTACAAATAAATTGTAGTCAAAATCAAGTCAATCAAGTTCAGATTTTAAAAGACACAAGGACAGCTATATTAAACTAATGAACCAAATGAAATGAAGGCCACCTGATCTCCAAACTATTTTACTTTGATAAGATAAATATTTGGATAATACGATTTCCGAGAGAGGGAGAGTTGTGGACTCTGTAACTTATTGAACACTACCAGGAAACACACTCAGCTATGAATCAATATCTACGTATTGTCTTTGAAGGTGAATAGAGCATGAAGAACTGAATGGACTTCCAGCTCTTCTCTTCTCAGAACTGTGTGAATGGAATCTGAGCCATGAAAGAACAGCAATGGATTATCTTAAACTTAATGATTTTCTCTTTATGCAGAATGTCTTTGGACTCTCTTATGCAGCCACTCCACACTCCGTAGTAGTAAGCTATTTGGGGTATATGGACTGTTGGGGTTTATTGACTGGAGAAGCTGCCAATCTGCACCATCGGCCCATCTGACCACCAACTACCACTTCCACGCACACCGCATTCATACTAAGGTGGGTGAAGTGTCTTGCTTAATGACACAAGGGCAATATGCATTTGAGCCACTGCTGCCCCATGGCATTATTCTCAGTGGTTTCCCATCTCAGTACTAACCAGACCTAACCCTGCTTAGCTTCCAACATCAGACAATATTTGCATTGACAAGCTGGTATGGCGGTAGTTAATTGCCCCTGTGAGGAAATTTGTCCACTGCATGGTACCCTTCCTTCTACCAGTGCCTCAGGGCAACTGTCAGGGGCAGCATGGGGGCCCTGCAGAATATCTGGCCAGAATCTTAACAATAATGAATTTGATTTATATAGCTCTTTTGAACACTCAAAGATGCTTTACAGTATTCATTCACCCTACAGGCAGTGGTGGTAAGCAACTATTGTAGCCACAGCTGCCCCACATGCCGCATTTTCAAAGGACAATGGAGATGAACGAAAAAAGTTAAACTTGGAAACTTGTTAGCCAAGCTTCGATCACAGCTTCGATCTATAACCCAGGACAGCGCGACATGGGCCAGCTATGAAATTTGTCCATGTCTGTCCACTGCAGCTTCTTTAATGTGCCTGTTTCAGGCACAGACCACAGTGACCTGCCATATAGAAAACATGAGTCAGGACATTAAGGAACAATTCAAAGCCAAGTTGTCAGGATTTGCTGCGTTTTCACTTGTTTGTGACAAGAGCAAGGATATTTCGGACTCAGCACAGCTTTCGGTCTTTATTCAAGGCATAAGTGACAATATGTAAATAACATAAGAGCTGGCTAGAGTTGAGATGCTGCGAGGAACAACAAAAAGTGAAGATTTGTTTGAAGCAGTTGGGAGAGTACTGGAAAGGTGCAGTATGAGCTGGGACGGATGGCACCCTTGCTATACCCAGAAGGATGCCCAATGTAGTGGCAAGGTGGCACAATACCACTGTATCTTGCATCAGGAACAGCTGTGTGCCAAATCCATTGGGTTGGGAGACGTTGTGCGCGTCGTAATTGAGCTGCATAAGATCAAAGGCACCCTCACACCGTCAGCTCAGAGCTCTTTTGTAGGAAGTTGATGCGCAATACAGTCATGCACTGTACCACCAAAAAGTCCTCTGGCTAAGCAGGAGAAAAAGGCTCAAAAAGTTTTTTGAGTTGCGCCATGCCACGTCTTTGAGTTTCTGACAACCAAGGGAGGTGACATCCAAGTCCCGTCAGATGAAAAATGGATTTGTGACGTGGCTTTCATGGCGGATATCACGGATCTGCTCAACTCACTGAATGTTCAGCTTCAAGGAAAGGAACAGATCATAGCAGAGATGTTTGACCACCTGAAGGCCTTTCAAATGGAGCTGGGGCTCCTCTGTTGACAGTATCACTGTCTGTATCAGCAAGTAAGTCAATACATAACATGTTACACAACACAAGAATGTGGTTTCCGCTTTGCGCTGTCCGTGGTGTTTATTTTGTGCTTGGCATTGGAGCGTACCCCTGTGTGTTTATGTGCACTTACCTGTCTGGCTGCTCATTTTATGAATTTACATTTATTGCAGTTGTACTGGTTATTGTGGGCAAAACTTAGGTTTGTTACGTTTTCATCCCAGGAAGCGTAGCTCACTTCCCAGCCTGAGAGAAGTAAACGAATATGCAGGACTTGTGAGCAACCTAAACAGGGAGTCAGATGTACGTTTTGTTGACTTTAGGAAAAGTGCTGGTATGATATGAAGCTCTTCTCTCAACCCTTCAACATTAACCCCGACTCAGTGCCAGGTCAGATTCACATGGAGCTGATTGAGTTTCAGTGTTTGTGTGTGACAAATAAATTCCTGTCACTGAGTCTTAAAGACTTTCTATACATAGGTCTCATTACAAAGGTACCCGCTGGTTAAACGGCACGCACAGGTGATGTTGTCCTTGTTTGGCAGCACTAACATCTGTGAGCAGACCTTTAGTGCTATGAACCTGAACTCCGAGGTTCCTTGGCTGATTCACACTTGGATGATTTTTGAACCGTGCCAGTCAGCCAGCTTCAGCCTAACACTGAGAGGCTAGTGAAGGTAAAAGACCAGCGTCATGTGTCTCATTAATATTAAATCCTGGTTTAGTCCCCGGTTTAGTCCTGGTTTAGTTCTGGTTTAGTCCCTGGTTTGCCATCTTGCCTGGCCTTGCTTTGTTTGTGTTTGGCTGTTATTCTGTGGCTGTTGGTGCAGATTTTTGTTCTAACAGGAGGTATAGCTTTGTTGTAATCCTTAACAGTTACTTTGAAGCATGTATATCCCATTGATAAAAAGTAAAGGAGAAGAATACTCATTAAAGAAATTCCCTCACTAAGTAATATAGTTTTAATTGTGTGGCACATGACTATGTTTGGCCCTCTGCCACACACAGTTTTCACATTGGCCCTTGGAGCGAGAAAGTTTGGGTATCCCTGTTAGAAACCTTGAGCAAAGTTAAATGAGGACAGGACCTTGGATCTCATTGATAGTCAGAGAAAAGTCACAAATATTTGACCATAGTAAATATCAAGAGAAGGTCAAGAAAAGAGTTAGAAACCAAAGCAAACGCTGTGGAGTACTTTTTGGAGTAAGATTTAAATATTTCAGGCTCTGAACATCAGCATGCATACAATCATTACAGTTGAAACGGGCAGATAAGGCAGACTGTTACACTCATGCAGCTATAGATTTCGGGGTTGTGTCGTCACTACACAGTTTCAATTTAGCATATGTTAAACCAGTTTCAAATCTATTTACCAGTACTGACAAATGCAAAGATTTAACCTTTGATCAGAGTTTGAGCTCGATATGGTCCTACTGTAAATACTACTCTTCGTGCTGCTGCCTCTTGACCAGATCGTGTTGGGGTACACTCTGGACCCACAGTAACTAAGAGATTTACTATTAAAAACTGCTAAAAGTAATTGTTTAGCCAATTTAATATATTGCTGGTCAGTTCCATTTAAAATTAATCTCAGTGATAATAGTTGGAGTAAGACTGAGATTTATTATAGATTGCATGCCTTATTATGTACAGGCAAATTGAGTTAAAGTGCATCAGGTTCAAAGTTCCGTGTCTTCACTTAAGCTCTGCAAATGGCTGCATTAGTGGCACGTAGCATATCACATCACTCTCATGAATATGCACACTGCACTGTTGCTATCAAACCTGATCAGCCCCTGTGCGCTAAGTGCCGGACATGAAAGACCAAGAGCATATTTATAATTATGACTTCTCCCATAGGCTGGTCCTCTCTGTAGCATCCAAGGTTTTATATATTTGAGCCATCTTATTAGATCCAACTTCTGTGAGTATTGACTTGAGGCATTTACGTGGGGTTAATTGAAGATTGCCTGACATTTGGGCAAAATCTCGACCTCTGCCAAGATCTGACAGAGACTGACCTGTCAGTTTCCACCTTTTCTGAGTAATTGGGAAACATCTCCACAGCTGAAGTGATAGATGGCATTATGTAGAGGCAGCTGAAAAAGTCTTAGCGCTTCATAATCCATCACATCTGATCGGACAAGGTCAAGATATGTCTGGTTAATTAACTTTCTAGTTCAGACATTAGGCTCTGAGCACAACTGGAATAATGATAAGATAGCATTAATAAGTAACGTATGTGCGCAAGTCATTTAGAAATAGTAGTGTTTTTTTTTTCAAGCTTCTATTTAAGAGATCACAAAACTATCAACTTGCAGCATAATTCTGTTCCTCCTCTAGGCTTGCTTGGCAAATTCACAATGATATCTCTCTGTATTTTTTATACAGATTTATATCAATCTGGTCCCCACATCCTCTGTTGCTTTTCAAGCCCGGTCAAACATGACCGTGCGATCAGATCATTTTTTTCAGTGACACATGAAACGAAGGAGCTCATTGGTCACCTATGACTTACAAATAAAATAA
This sequence comes from Periophthalmodon schlosseri, assembly GCA_000787095.1. Classification (NCBI taxonomy): domain Eukaryota; kingdom Metazoa; phylum Chordata; class Actinopteri; order Gobiiformes; family Gobiidae; genus Periophthalmodon; species Periophthalmodon schlosseri. Next base: position 102,789 of record KN486360.1, on the reverse strand, counting down.
AAGTTATCTCATCTCAGATTAACAGAGTTCAGTGCCCCGTGATATATTTTTTTCCTTTATTATTTCCAACACGGACGGACCGTGCATGTCCCCGATTGGCTAATCCACCTGTCAATCACGCCCATTTGAAAACAGGGAGATTCATCGGTGACCAGACTCACATCTTTGTAAGGTTTTGGAGAAGTGTGTATTCTGGATCCCAGGAAATTTATAGGCCTGTAAGCAGCTCCGATCTTAGCTATACTAACAATCTGAAGCATCTAACCAGAGTTCTTCACATGTACAGCAATAGACAGACATAACTTTTTAGAAGTCGCAATAAAATACAAATCACCTACACCCAAACCTGTACATTTGAAGCCAGGATTTTAAAAAGGCTCTAAAAATATCTGGTTGAGTAAACATGGTTGCAAGTATTTGGCAATGGGATAAATTCAAACATTTCCTCTAACACTTTCCACACTACCTGTTAATATACTACCTTATTAAGTACAGTGTAACAATATGTAATAACATATAACAGACCTCTCTAACTCCTAAACTTAACCTTTAGTAGTAGTAAAAGAAAAATCAATTCTGTCAACTGGATAAAAAAGTTTTTAGTGTGTGTGTGAGCGAAGACGTTTCACTGCTCATCCAAGCTGCTTCTTCAGGTCTGGGTCCAGGTGACAGAATCAATTTTTTCTTTTACTATAGATCGTACCTGTACGACTGTGGGATTACACAGTTAACCCTTACATGTTATTACCAGTTACATAATAGTTTAGTTTATTGGTTTATTTTAACAGGGACCGTGTGCAAACACATTAATCTCATAAAAGAAGAGATGCTTTACACCAGATTTTACTAAAGATAGTTTCTATCTGCAGTCCCTGGGCAGGTTACAAACATTTAAAATACATCTAAGCATCCATTCATTTACAATCAAACTATGCTTTCTCCCATTATTTCATTTAAAAAACATCACACTCCACATTTCCACAATAATAACAAGAAGAGTCAAAAAAGTGATCTATAATTCTTTAAGAGCTGCTATTAATGGGATGTCAGGTTCATGTTTTATGCAACATTTCAAGGACTTTTTTCCCATTCAAAACATAAATCTAGTTAAGATAATTTGTTGATCGCTACGACAACGGTTTTCATCATTCTGAAATGTTTGGATATTCTCAAAATTCTGAACAATAAACCATTTTGAAATTCAATAGACCATTTTGAAATTCTGGCCACATTACAACAACACATGTGACCAGGATCCAGAATACACACTTCTCCAATACTTTACGAAGACGTGTGTCTGGTCACCGTTGAATCTCTCAGCCCTCATTCTGGTGGACTCTTTCATTCCGATCACGGCCGGAGTCAGCGGTGCTTCCCAGTATCTTCACGTCTCGGATCCTGGCAGCTTTAGCGTTACTCAGTTGTACCGTCTCACGCGCTCCGAGGCCGCCAGCCAAACCAATGTGGCGTAAAGGCGCGGAAAAGAATATTGATGGATTCCCACAGCTCACCGAGATTTACCCATCGCAGAGAGGACTTTTATAACACTGGATGCCCTTCCGTTTTATTTCATCCACATGTCGCGCAGTGCTGTCACTCTCCTGCCTCCTTCCTGCCCGTATCTTTCCCTGGCTTTTCTGTCTCTGGCTCCGGGCTCAGCCATTTGGAGACAGTGCCTTAGGCTTAGACAGATGTTGCGGCATTCTCTCCTTCCACTCACTACCCCACCATGCCATTCTGTCCTCTCTCTCTCGCTCCCTCTCTCTTGCCCCTCTCTCATCTTCTCTCGCCCTCTTTCCTTTCTCTCCCCCTTCTCATTCCCCTTTCCCCTCTTCTCTCCCGCCGTCTGACCCTCTCTCTTACCTACTCTACTACTACTGCTTACCCACTCTCTCCTCCTTCTCTCTTTCACACCTCTCTCCTCCTTCTCTCTTGCCCTCTCTCTTTCCTCTTTCACCCCCATTTCTCCCACGTGCTCGTTCACCCATCCTCCTCTCTGATTCTCCTCTCTCTCCTGTCTCTATCCCTCCTCTGTTCATCTCTTTCTTTGCTCTCTCCCCCTCTCTCTTGCTTC
>KN486360.1:56905-100692 GCA_000787095.1 Periophthalmodon schlosseri | reverse complement strand
CCCTCCCCCCCCCCCCTGCTTCCCCCCCCCCCTCTCTTTCTTCTCTCTAACCTACCTTGTTCTCTCTCTGTCCGTCCCTCCTCTCTCTCACCCTCTCTCTTCCTCCCTCACACCTCTACCACCTCTCTCCTCCTCCTCCTCCTCCTTTCTCCAGCCTGAGCTCTCATTTGTTAGCTTGCGTCAGGTTGCGTTGCTGTGCGCACCAGTGTCCAGAGCAGCATGTCTGATTTGGAGTGATGCGTTTGGGCACAAGGTCGGTCCCAGGAAATAGATAAAGACGCGTTTGTCATGCTATAAGTTTTTTAAAAAGACGTTCATCACTGCTCCACTGCTGCATCCCACACCCAACAGCTCCTTCAGGAACTGCAGTAAAGAGGAAAGTTTTATGTTGCGTAGAAGGCTTGAAGTTGGAGGGTTTTTGGAGACATTTTGACAACTTCAACAGACAGCATCACATGGAATCCAATCATCTTTCACTCACTGCATTAAAGTGTGCAGTAGCCTTTCCCAGCTGCTCTAGAGTGATCCTGAGACACACAATTCCCTTTAAAGACGGGGTGTTATGCGAAATTGGCTTTACGGACCAACGTGTTATAATGTTGTTCCCTCGTCAAATAACATGCCTGAAGTGGATACTGTATGTCATCCTTGCATTTTGAGTAATCTTGCAATCTCTCCCAGGCACTATTTAAACCCTCCTTAGGGTTAGCAATATGAGCCTGTACAAAGCCACCCACGCTCCCGCACAGCAATTTTTCATATACAAAAGCACGATACAAAACAGTACACTACAACTTCACAAACCTGATGCGGTGGGCTGTAGTTTCGTGCTGATTGTGCGTGTTGTGATGGGACTCTGAAGGGGGAGTGACTGAGCAATGGGTTGGGGGATTAAGTGTAATACCCCCTCTTTAAAGTAGATGATATTATGCTTTTTGGGAGATATTTTGTATTAAACTATGACGCGCATAGATCACTACTTTACATTTTGCTCATTGTAAACCGCAATATTAATCTAAAACTGTTTAGCAAAAGACACAGGTCCATTCACTTCCTGTTCAAAACTGCAGATTTGATAGTTCCCACCTCTTTATCATGACATTTCACAGTTTTAAGATGAATATTTTATTTATACATTTTTGGATGACATTTTCTGAGCACTCAAGCCTCAAATGCAGGATTACTTTAAATAACATATTCCCTATAAGTAAAGAGTTAGTCAGCTACGAGCACAAGGTGGAACAGCCATCCAAGAGAAGTGCTAAATTGCTAACCACTGTACAGCTGCTCAGTGTTACAGCTGAGGTCTTGCAATCAATAATGTGGGCGGCCTGGATTGAAACAACAACCTCCTTGCATGCTAACCACTCTGCCACAATGTCCAGCCCCCAACTTTGAGATTTTGGATAGAATAAAAGATATGCATAAGACATAGTCCAACAAAGTCTGTGGTTTAACAAAGTTGAACGTAAAAATGTAACGTCTAGTCCCTTTGTTTGTCAGTTTGTACATGCCTCTTTGTTTTTCTCCATAATGAGATGGTTAACATTGTTGTCTGTTTATATAACAAAGCCAGTGCCTGTGTCTTTAAATAATGCACATACAGTTATTGTTTTATGAGCATCCTACGTAACGGCAAAATTGCAGAACAAGCTGATGTCCACATTTAATCTATTCATGTGTTTCAGCTTTGTGTTATATGTTACATTTTGAGGACTTTTTCCAATCCAAAAGATATAATAATTTGTTTTAGATTGTCAAACAGCGTGAACTGTAGCCCCACTCACTTTCCACTGCCCTTTCTAACACTTTGATATTGCACCATTACACAAAAACAACTGTCTGAGATAGTCTCATGTACTTGTTTCAACACGGTTTCCATCAAAGGCTACCTTGTTAATGCTGTATCCTCGCTCTTGAAAACAGAAAATCACCTGTATGGTGTAGTGTTAGGCAGTTTTTTCCCTGATTGGATGAAAGTGAGTGACCCTGTTAGTAGCTTCTCTATTATTACCAAACAAAAGGCTTTGTGAAATCCATAGAGTTCTTTCTTCTTGGTCTTATTTTTTCTCAATTATCTGGATTTACAGCACACTGCATAATATATCTTATTCAGAAAGAAAAGAATTCAGAAAGAAAAAATCTTTATCATTCTGAAACCCTTCGATAACCAACAACACAACATATTTTACATTGACACTGTTGGCAAGTTAATATTTTCAAAAATAACGAATTAAATTTTAAATGTATTGGGTCTTTGTGGCAAGGACAGAGAATAAAGAGAGGTAATAAAGTTGTCTGATCACTTCACTTGCATGGACACAACCCATTAGAGGTGACTCCATCAACAACACACCCACAATAAAACCTCATTCTCATATTTATGTTTGAAATATGAAACTTTCCCTCTTTTTGTCATCTGCAGGTTGAGGACACAGTTGACAGAATTAAATATGAAACTTCACTTTTATGTTGGTGTTTTTCAAAGGCACTACGATGAACAACAAGTCTTTGAACTATGCACATTCATATTCCTCCCACAAAGTGTTGTTGAAGTCACAGTACACAGAGACATCATTGTGTCTGAAGACCTCAAATACGCTCCTCCAGTAGGACAAACAGGGGAACAAGTTGGGTTCATCTATGGGTGGTTTTGAAACTGCCCATACTTAAAAAATTAAACTTGAGGTCAGGTCAGTTTTAACAGTAAAATTTGCTGTTAAAATGCCAAAATGCATATCATTTATCTTAATTTATGGATAATATGGTTAAAGATGCATGACGCCCCCAGGCTAAGTTACAGGTCAGATCTGTGGAAAACACAATGCAACTGAGTAAATGCAAGATACAAAAATTTAAGCATCAGATTTAGAGGCTGATTTTCTTCCCATCCGCTTCACACTCGGCTGCATACCGCCCCAGTGCGTGTTGCAGTTCCTGGTTCGATGAAGCCGTCAGGACATCATCATCCACAAACAGCAGAAATGAAATCCTGTGGTCCCCAAACCGGACTCCCTCTGGCCCCTGACTGCGCCTAGAAATTCTGTCCATAAATACAATGAACAGAACCAGTGACAAAGGGCAGCCCTGACGGAGTCCAACGTGCACTGGGAACAGGTCTGACTTACTGCCAGGCAATGTGAACACAGCTCCTGCTCCGGTCATACAGGGAACGGACAGGCAATAGCAAAGGGCCCCGGACCCCATACTCCCGGAGCACCCCCCAAAGGACACAACGAGGGACACGGATGAATGCCTTGAGCACCCGATGAAGAGTATAGAGCTGGTCCAGTGTTCCACGACGGGATGAAAAGGACACAACGAGGGACACGGATGAATGCCTTGAGCACCCGATGAAGAGTATAGAGCTGGTCCAGTGTTCCACGACCGGGATGAAAACCACACTGCTCCTTCTGAATCCAAGGTTCGACTATAGGTCAGATTCTCCTCTCCAGTACCCTGCAATAGATCTTACCGTAGAGGCTGAGGGGGGAACTGAGCAGTTGACGGGGAAGGGTGTCTCAGTGACCCAGTCTGCAGAAACATCTGGCTGTGGCAATAGATGGAGGCCGCAAGCAGAAAAGTTACAAAATGCACCCTTAATATATGTAATTATTCATATGATTGTGGCATTATTCACACACAGGCACAATTGTTGCCATTTGTCTGGACTTTAAGCGACAAGATTATTTCGTGGACCCGCTCTCTGATATTTGAGATGTTTCATTTAGCACTGGCACTTCACTTTTCTTTTCTGATATTTTTGGAAAGGTTACCGCGAAACAACTCAAGTACTTGCGTCAAACTTAATTTTCAGGATGTGAGACGTAAGTGCAGTTGAACAGACCACTAAAAAAATGTTTTCAGGAGGGCTGATGTTTGGTCAACTCTAGTAACATGCGGTGATGTTTATGGGTTGGCAAGCAGAATTGAGGTGGACATCAATATTTAGTCGATAATAATTTAATAACGCCACTATTTATACAAATTACATTGCAAATTAGTATATGCATTTTTACTGATATTAAATGCATATATACTGAGCCATTTGGAATTAGAGAAGCCCAGACCTATAGTTTATTCATATTTTGGACTGTGTTTGACACTCTGTACAAACAGGGCTAGTCAGTGGGTTATTTGTTTCGTCACAGACACGTCCTACTCCTACACCTCATTTATGCAGCTGAGCCTTCAGTGTTATTGTTATCTATGTAATTATCATTTTGCACCTAGAAACCAAATGAGTGACATATGACAGCTCTACAGATGCACTTACTACACAAAATGTACATTCATGATTGCCCTGACCGCACACCAATGATGAACTCTGAATCATGAAGCAATGCTATAAAAGAAATAACAATCAGGTAATTCTACTTATTAATGCATATTATTAGATACCTTGATGGAAAAAAAAAAAACAAATATCAAAATAAAGTAAGCTTATGATACTAAAGAGGTTAAACTCAGTGAATGAATACACAAATAAATAAATAGGTAAATAAATAAACAGGTATTTAACTAAATGGAAACATAAATTGATAAAATATATTATAGTAAAAATTAAGTAAGTAAGATAAAAAAAAAAAATGCTATAGTAACTTGGTGTTGTGTTGTTCTCTGGGCATGATATAAAAGCTCATCAGCTGAATAAAAAACAAAAATAAAACAGAAAAATAAATTAAATGAATTAAAACACTGCGTTTGCATTTACTTGATTGCACCACTGAATCTCTCTGTCATTCACTGGTCCAAATACTATGTTTCCAACCGTCCGGACTCATTTGTACCAGGCTGTGTTTTCAATGGCACTCTCGGTCCATCTCCTGTAATGACGTGCTCTCATCCCAAACCTGCGGCAGAGGCTTTGGATCAGCTCCTAATGTGTTTGAGAGGCCCCCTCCTGCTTTGGGCCTCTCTGTGCAGTGTGATATGAAAATGGAGGTAATTGAGACGTTGATGTGGTTTTGTGGATGACCTCTGGACCGTTACGCAATTCTGTTTATTTGCTCTGCCACTTTACGCCATCTACCTCAACACACCTCTCAAATTTAATGTATACATTTTGGGTTTTTTCCAGACTAAAAATTACACAGTATTGTATAAAGATGAATCCATGACAATGCAGAGTTAAAGTCAAAATGTTGTTTGGTCCACTTTAACTAATAATGGTTAAAAATATCTCCACCAAAAACAATTATCTTGAGTAAAACTGCAATTTTCACAGCATAGTACATCCATTCATAACAACATGGAATAGCATTTATTTGAATTTTTGCCAACAAACTCCAAACTTTATTATGTACACTTGATGTAGAACTACAACAACTACCACAACTATTACAACTACAAGTAGCTCATGCTGATACCACTCTCTTCCTCTTTCTTTCAGTCTCTCTTTTCTCCTCTACTCACTCTACACACCTCCCTTTGGCTCACCTCCCTTTCCCTCTTTCTCTCCATTTCTCTTCCTCCCTCGCTTTTCTCTCTGCAAACTCCAACATTTGGCTGTTTTACAACAACTACTACTACGTACAGCTACAACCACAACTACTACTATTACCATTACGACTTCTACTACTACCACTAGCCTGAAAGCTTTCTAGACCTCTATCTCACCTTCTCTTTCTATTTATTTCTCTTTCATCCTCGCTCAGTCTCCCTAACTTCTCTCTCACCCTTCTTCTTCTCTCTCTCCTCTCTCCCGTTCTCTCCCTTCCCCTCTATCTCTTTCTCTCCCTCCATCCCTCTCCCTCTCTCTCGCTCTCTGCAGACTCCCACATTTGGTTGATTTACTTCCACAGTGAGTGCAGAGAGGGGCCCTTTTGTGCCCCAGCAGCAGGTCACATGCTGCAGTGCCGTGGGTGACAGTCTGACTGACGAGCCTCGAGCCTCCTCCTCCTCCAAAACTCACCTCCACAAAAACTTCACCTGCTTCTGGCTGCGTGTGTGTGAGAGGGAGAGAGAGAGAGAGAGAGAGAGAGAGAGAGAGGAGGAGGAAAGGGAGGCAGGGAGAGGGACAAAGAGGGAGGGAAGGAAAACGAGAGAGAAAGAGCAGGAAGGAAAGAGAGAGAGAAGGGAGAGAGGTGGGAGAGGTTAGAAAGTGGTAGAGGAGAGAATGAGGGATGGAGAAAGAGATACAGGAAATAGAGAGGGAGGGCGAGGGAGAAGAGAGAGATACAGAGAGAAAGGGCAAGAGGATCCAACGCAATGGGAGGGACTCAGAGCTGTGCGTGGGTAAAAATATTTGAAATATGGAGCTGTGTTGTAAACTGTCCCTGAATAAACTTCACCAGAAAGATTCATAAAGTTGTATTGAATCTAGAGGTCGACCACATTTTGGATACACACATGTGGCAGTGATTTTAGTCAATTTCCCTAGAATTGTATGATATGAAAATACATTGCTCCGTTCTGCATGAAGAAACATTCTATAATAAGCAATGATTTTCATTTTGTGCAGAACCCCCTCACGGCCTGACGCTAATGCTGGACTTTATTCAAACAAATGTTCATGCCTTTCCTACACTGTCAGGTGCTCAGCCCAACAATTATTGTTCTGTTCCAGAGCTTCAAGGCAGGCAACCATATCTGCCAAATATCAGACACACCAGTATATAGAATATCTCACAAAACAACACTCAAGGCATGTGGATATAACTTCATGTAATTTAGCATCATAAATGCTGTACTCTGTGTATTTTGGGTGGATCATGCACCACCTGCTTGTCTCCAGGGAGATGTCAATGGCTTGCCTGGAATGTGCCACTGTATGTCATTAAACTTATCCATCTCACTTTTTTTAAATTCTTTTTTTTAATAGCAAAATATATTATTATGTTATATATTAATATATATCCATTGAATAACATGCATATGTAGAAATGGGACAATGCATAGTAAAAAAACAAAAAAAACAGAACAAAAAAAGATGTACCTATAAATATGCAGGATTGTAGCCAACTTCAAAGTTGAATCTGAAACACGAGCAAACAAAAAGGGTGGAGGTGTGTGTGTAGTTTTTAAGAGATTTAATGAGTAATTTAGTAATTTTTTGAGTATGTTTCCTTTAAAATGGAGCTAAAACACCCTCCAAACTCTACTTAGTCATATACAAACCTCCCCAGCACTGTCAAAGTTTTATTGATGATTTTACCGAGATGCTTTCAGTCGTATGCACAGACTTTGATGGTTTAGTCATTACAGATGATTTTAATGTACATGTGGATAATGTGTTTGACAGAAACCCTAAAGAGCTCAGTTCTGTCCTTGAAACCTTTGGTCTGACTCAGCATGTGAGCGAGCCCACCCACAACAGAGGACACACTCTGGACCTGCTCATTACAATCATTTTCATCATCTTCTTTGACCTGTCTGTTATTCCCAAACCACCGGCTGGTCCTGCAGTTGTTCAAACGAGACACATAAAAGATAACACAGGTGCACTGCTCATGGAAACAGTGAAATGCCTCATGTTCTAATGTTGATGAGTTGTTGAACTCTGTGACTTTGAGTGTTTTGAATGTTCTCGACAAATGGTTAAAGATAAGCAGAAAGCGCCATGGAGGAATGATGACTTGGTCAGGGCACAGAAAAGGGAGTGCTGGAGGGCTGAGCGGGAATGTCGAGAAGTCAAAGTTCCAGGTTCATTATAAGATTTACAGAGAAAAGATGTACCTGTACAACCACAGTTTATGTAGAACAAGGGAGAGGTATTTTTTGGACATAATTGGAAGTTGCAGTAACAACTCTCATGTTCTGTTTGCAACAGTAAACAGATTAACAAACCCCCCCACTCCGCTGCCATTAGAACTAATTTCCACATCTAAGTGCAATGAGTTTGCAGTATTCTTTAATGACAAGGTCCAGGACATTAAAAATGCCATCAATTCCACAACGCAAATAACAACCCTGCAGCCACCTAGACACTTAGAGCTGACTCACTTTGCACCTGTAACTGACAAAACTGTCCAAGAGATCGGCACCAGTCTGGGTTCATCCACATGCTGCCTCAATGTGTTAGCAACTAAATTTCTAAAGTCTGTGCTCAACAGTTTGCATAGTTAACATGTCACTTCAATCTGGAACATTCCCAAGAAACTATGGTCATCAAGCCTCTCCTAAAAAGAGCAATCTTGATGCCACAGTCCTGAACAATTATCCTTGAAAAAGTTGTTTACTAACAGCTTACTAACTTCCTCCAAATGACCTACTCCTTTGATGTTTTTCAGTGAGGTTTTAGACCACAACACTGATACTGCTCTTATCAAGGTGACAAATGACATCCGCCTGAACACTGATGCAGGCAAAGTCTCAGTCTTGATCCTGTTAGATCTGAGTGCTGCCTTTGACACTGTCGATCATGGGATCCTTTTACAGAGACTAGATGGGCATCTTCGATACTGCACGAAACTTGTTCAAGTCCTATCTAGAAGACAGGTAGAACTTTGTTGAAATTGGAAACTTTGTCTCATATCACAAGGCACTGACCTGTGGGGTGCCCCAGAGGTCAATCCTGGGACCCCTTTTGTTAAGTCTCTACATCCTGCCGTTAAGCCAGTTAATACGCAGCAAAATGTGTCCTACCACAACTATGCAGATGACACTCAGATCTATGTCTCACTGGCAGCAGGTGAATATGGACCAGTTGATTCACTCTGCCACTGCATCCAACACATCAGTGTGTGGATACAAAACAACTTTCTGCAGCTAAACTCAGACAAGACTGAAGTCATCATCTTTGGCCCACAGAAACAAAGTGTCAGCACCAGTCTCCCTCTCTCTAAAACCTTCAAATAAGGCTAGAAATCAAGGGGTCATAATGGACTCAGCCTTGAACTTTAATAGCCACATCAAATCAGTAGCATCTGCAGCTTTTTACCATCTAAAAACATTGCAAAAATCAAAGGTAAACTGTCTAAACCAGACTTGAAGAGACTTATCCATGCATTTGTCTCCAGTAGGTTAAACTACTGTAACGGCTGCTCACTGGCCTCTCCAAATGAGCAGTAAGGCAGCTGCAGTACATCCAGAATGCTGCTGCTCCGGTCCTGAGTAGAACCAGGAAGTACTTCACACATAAGTCCTGTGCTCAGGTCTCTGCACGGGCTCCTGTGGCTCAGAGAATAGACTTTAAAGCAGCTCTGCTTGTGTAAAAGACTCACAATGGCCTAGCACCAAAGTAGATCTCTGACAGGTTAATGCCATATGAACCGTCTTGCACTCTGGGCACCAGCAGAGGGCTGGTCCCCGAAGTCCTCAGAGTCAGGACTAAACATGGGGAATCAGCGTTTCAGTTTTATGCAGTTAAAGCCTGGAACAGTCTTCCTGAAGATGTGAGACAGGCCTCTACTGTAACAATGTTTAAATCCAGGAACAAAACAGTTCTGTTTAGATGTGCATATGACTGAAAGGTTTTTATTCTGCACTCTTCTCTTTTAATGTTATTTTTATGTTTATTTATGTTTTGATTTGTTGTATTGTGATTTTATTGTCTTTCTTATTCTGTAAAGCACTTCAAATTACTTTGTGTACGAATTGTGCTATACAATTAAACTTGCTTTACTTTGCCTTGCCAAAGCTGGGCCAAGGCCAGCCACATAACCCACATTTTTACTGTGCGGGTTATAGATCTGACCTGTAACTTGGCCTTGTGTAACTGTCTTCATGGTGATGGATAACTTTAATGTGTATGGAACATAGGCAAGGCAATATTATCTCCATGGAGATAAACAGGTGGCTGAAAACCAGAAAAGTTACAAAGTGCACCTTTAAATCGGCGCTATACAAAGTGAATACAGAGCCACTTTGGTGAGGCAGACAGTGCCCCATGCAGCAGCCTACGTCTCCATGGAACAGCAGTGGAAGTAAATGTTCTAGACTGTTCAAATGCATTATCCCTCTCCATTGTCACATTACAGACAGGAGCTGATGTTATTGCTTCACTTTTGAGTTATGGTGCAGCAGGTGATGAAAGTTTGTCAAACACAGAGACAAGGTGAAATTGAGACTGTCATTTGGTGTGCAATGGCCAGAAAATCACCCTATTTGGAGAACAATATTTTCAGACAGCTTCAAGACAAGCATAAATATGAGGGGATTATGAAAGTAGTTAATAAACCTGGTGAATTATTCAAATTGTGAGGGGTGGAGAATGACAGGGCGGGCCTGAAAAAGTCAGTGAAAGTGCTATTATTTAATGTTGAAAATCACAGTCTACTGTTTTCTGAGATGGTGGGCTGTGTCTACGGATACAGTGTTTTTTGTTTTTTGTTTTTTTTTTATTATTGTCATGGTATTGGAATTGGACCTGATGGAACTGAGTATCAAGTCTATTCCTTAGTATCAAAATGGAGTTTGATATTTTAGTATCGTGAATAGTCTTATTTCTTACTTACATGGAGTGTCTTGCTATAAGTATGGCACCACTTGCTTGCACCAATTGCTTCACAAGCAATAATGTCTCACAACAACCTGCTTGTCTCACATTATTGCTTTGCCAGGAAAGTTCAACAATATGGTATTAAACCTACCTTGCATTCATTTAAACCTCGAAAAGCATGCATTCTTACTGTAAGTGACTAGCCTCTCCACAGATCCTACCTGTAACTTCTTGGCCTGGTTGCGTCACCTGCTTGTCTCTGCGGATATAGGCAAGTTTAATGCCATACTGACTGTGGAACATTCCAGGTAAAGCTATAACACCCCACCAAGACAGGCAGGTAGGTGGCTGACCCTCCTCCAGAAAAGTTACATACTGTATCTTTAAATCTGCGAGCTGAATCGAAGTATAAGAGCAAAAACGTCATGCGGAGTTATGCTCAGAATGATTTTAAATAAGCCAAATATGTATGACTTACACTTGCATCCAGCCCTGACATTGCACTCACAGAGGGGGAAAGCGCTCATTAGTTTGTGTTTTTGTGTGAGAAAACATTTTTAACAAGCTCTACGTTGCTCACAGGTCCTCGTCTGCTCTCCTCTTCTGTTCTTAAACATCTGACTCTCCACTGCCAGAGACTTTTGGACTGCTTTTTGTGATTTCCTGTTGACCCCTCTCCAAAACACATTCATCCCAAAAGCTTATCACGCTGCCAAACCTAATCTAGTAGCTGAAGATAGATTGTCTAAGTTTGGCAAAAAGAGCAAGGACAGGCCTATCTCCCATGGTCTAATGAGTCACTTTCTTAAAATCAATTGCAATTAGTCACAACCTGAATTTCACAAAGCACTGACAGCACAGGCAGTTACTATCAAGTATTTCAAGTTACTTTGTTGAGAGTTTTTGGTCATTTTTAAGTTGAAATTCTGCCTTGATTGAAACCCTGATCCCTGACTAATATGTAGCTCAATCCGTGGGAACTCTTTCCATAGCTGAGCCATTTGAGTTAGGTTGGAGAATCGACCTTTGATGCCAGAATTGCACGCTGCCGTTGTGTCCTTGGGCAAGACACTTTGCCCTCTGTGCTTCTATTAATATGAGTTCGAGTAGCTGCTTTAAAGGTGCACTGTGTAACTTTTCAAGTGGAGGGTCCGCCACCTGCTGTCTTATGAAATGCCATGATTTCTTTGCCTAGAATGTTACAAAGTATAGCATTAAAGTTATTTATCTCCATGGAGACAAGCAGTTAATACCATCAGGCAAAGTTACAGGTAAAATCTGTGGACAGGTGAGTCTGCTCACTGTAAAAATATGTTTTTGAAGGTATTTTTGAGCAAAAGAACAAACATAAGTTGCCTCCATGGTAGCGAACCCACCACCAGAAAAGTTACATAGTGTACCTTTAACGTAATTTAACAAAAAACACAAATACATTTATGTCTATCTCAAATTAGTGTGCATTTTGAAACTAAAATGTATCACATTAAGCACCATTGGTATAGGAATAATACCACCAGCTACAACTGCAACCAAAATACATTTCAGTGTTTATCTGCAGTCTCCATGGCGACGTCCCTCCAACCTTGTCTTTTTTGCAATGTTTTGCCCAATGTCATTTCTCTCAAAGTGATCTGCAGTCTTCATAAGGAATACCTGTGGGGTTCCTCACCTCAATCCTCCCTCAATAACTACTCCAGACGCTTTGTTCCCAACTGTACATCACGTTTAATTTAAAGCCCGTCACCCCGAGCAACCTGCGGGGTTAGCCAATCATAGGGGGCCATTCGGATCATGTGGGCGGTCAGAGTTCTTTAATTAAACGCCACTGACTTTTTATCTTCATTATTTTAAACGTAATTGGTCATGAGAACTTGACCCTGGCTTATTAGAGTCTTGTAAAGAGATAGGTGGCAATCTTGAGTGAATAGTGACAGACGGTGTGAGGTCATAAGAGCCAAAGCTATAGGAGAAGACACCAAACACATACAAGCAGTAATAGGTAAGTGCACAGGCAGTGGGCGAAAACTCTACGGACTGAGCCACAGCCCGTAAGTATTTATGAAAACATGAAAAACAGAACTAGTTCATTTTAAACGGGCATCCAAATTATTACCTGCAGTGAGTTTATACATTCTTTTCACAACCCTCAGAGACCAGTGCAGAGTTATGACGGTAAAGCTAACAACAACTAGCATGGTAACGTGCACTTCCTGATTATTGAACAGTAAAGTAATCCATGGTTGCCATAGTCGTTGCCATAACCTCATGTGGCCGACTGACTCGCACACTAAGCAGTTTTTAAATTTTTTACATAATTTTTTTTATTTTTTAATTCATTTTTAATTTTTAACTTTTAACATTGTAGGATTTTGACCAAATAAGAAGTGCAGCAGGTGCAGTTCAAAGGATGGACGTTAAGGACTATTGGACTGTGTGATCTGAGCAGTTTGTTTTTCTTGTGTCCATGGAAACCCTGCATGGAGCTAGCTATGTTAACCAGTTACAACAATGCAACAGACTTTCTACACCAAATATGACAGAAGACGTTTCAGAGGAAATACTTCGAGGGGAGGTCCATCTCATCACCAGCCCAAACAACAGAGCGGAGTGAGAGGCTTAGAAGATCGTTTCCTGTTGTGTCTTTAGAGTTGACCTGGCTCCCCCTGGAGGCTGCTGTGATGCCCGGACTTCAGGATAGAGAGGATGTACACTTTTGTCATGAGGGCTGTTACTCTCCTCAAACTGCCCTGATACTGGAACTGATGACCCTACCGTTACCTTTTGAGCTGCATTGAGACTTTTGTTTGAGTTTATGTTATTATTGTATTTCACAGCTCAATGTGCTTAAATTGCCAAATGAAAACAAATAACAAATAAAGTGATACTGATTGATTTGTAATGCAGACACTACACAGCAGACTTATTTTGACCTCAGAAGCTGCTTTTATAATATACTAATATGGGGCAAGGCAACTTTTTCTCAGATACATGGTAAAAAATCGGGTACAGTCCCTTTAAGTGCGCATGAATCATTTGACAAAGTTATAATTGTCAAGTTCGCTCTTAATAATGCAGGCATAGTTGAGAGATGACTTGGGCACTACACCCTCCAGCTCTCAAAAAGAAAGTAGGAGGAGCTTATATAACAGGCTATATAAAACACCGATTTCTATTTTCACTTTATGCCAACCAGTGCCTTACCTTCCGCTTGTTGTTGGGGCTCACGTAGAGATAGCTGAGGATGGTCTTGGCTCCTACTTTGTCATTGAGCTTCTGGTATGTGGCTCCATAGTCCGTGGACCTGAAACGACCACAAACAGAGAGGCAAGCTCCGTGAATCAGCTCTGATAATTAAAACTTTCCAGCGATGATACAGACCAAAGAGGGGTAAAGGCCGATGACGCAACAGTTTGGAGGCCAGTTTGGGATAGAGAGAGAGGAGATGGGGGAGAAAGGGGAGAGAGGGGAAGAGGAGGGGGAGAGACAAAGAGGAGGAAGGGGGAAGAGGAGGGGGAGAGAGGGGAGGGCTGGGCATGACTCTTGGGCCATGGCACGACGGTCACTGTTCACTGCCTTCAGCTGCCGGGTTTATCAGCCACAAACAACTCCAATGAATGTTAATTAAAACTGTGCTCATTAAGATGCAGCTTCTTCATTAGACCAATAAAGAATTAATGAAGACACAATGTAAGATTTATGTTTAAATTGCAGGGATAAAATCACAATTGTGTTTTTAAAATGAGGTTTCGATTACATTTGATTGCGTGTATGTTTAGGATATAAGGTTTTTGTTTCAGTGCCGAAGCAGCAGGGCGAGGATCATAAGACGTACTTTTGAGTGAATGAAATAGCTTGAATGTGAAATATGAAATTGGATTCTTCCGTTTAATGATTATTTAGCATCACTTGCTCACATTGTGACAGATTTTAATTATTGAGTAATTGACTTGAAATGGAAAAACCAGCGTGGAAGGAAGAAAATAGTTCCTGGCAGTGATGGAACGTAATGAAGTCAAAGCAGTAAAGTGCTGTACTTGTTGTTTTACCTGTAAGTAAAATCTGTACTTTACTTAAGTAGATTTTAAAGTGGATACTTTTTACCTTTACTTCACTACATTTGAGAGCAGGTATCTGTACTTTCTACTCCACTATATTTTTGAACAGGACTGAAAAGTAAAAGTATTTTTTATTATTGTCTGAGACCTTCTGAAAAGCCTGAGGTGTTTATTTTTAACACGTTCATAGTTTGAGCAAACAAAAATATACAAATAAAACCAGCTAGAAAAAACGATCGATTCAATTGTTTCTATTGAAAAAAAATCAGCAAAAATATTTAATCGCTACATTTAAAGTCTCATAAGACTTCAAAATATGCATGAAATACTTATTACTTATATTTTTTACTCTTTAAGTACATTTTTAAATGTGTACTTTTACTTAAGTATTTTCATGTGATACTTTTACTTGAGTATTTTCTTTGCTCCAGGATCTGTAGTTTTACTTAAGTAACAAAATTTAGTACTTCTTCCACCACTGGTTCCTGGTTAAAAATGAGCATGTGCATCAAATCTTATTAAAAAGAGACAGATAAAGACTCGACATCCACACAGGGAAACTTGGATCTCTGTCAACAGATACACATAAACAACAATGGACTAAACAAAGGCATAAACCCACACACATACACCAGAACCGAGCGCTGTAAAACCTAGCAACAGGGATAAATGATCTCTTAAAGCCCGCCACACGCAAGAACTAAAACATATATAATTACTGTGACAAGTTTACAATCAAAAATAATGAATCTCAGCTTCATCTATTCTCTAAGTACTTATACTACTTTTAAACACTTAGAAAAAAGTAAAAGTAAATAAAGGGTTCAGAATGGTAACTTCATGTCTTGATATTACAACCTAAAATAAACATTACAACATTATATATGGGCCCAAGTTATTTAATGTTGCTGTGGCTTCAAACTTTTCACGTCGACATAGTGGTAAAGTTAGTGTTTGTGTTTTGCCTTTGCCACAGGGGTGAGGACATTTTGGCCTGGCCGCGTCCTCGCAGAGCTCTGTTCAGATGTGTCCTGACCTCCACCTCACAACACCTTTTAGAGACAAGTCCACAGCCAAGTCACACTAATCCTCCTCCAAAAACTCCAATAATGCACATCCCAGTGGCAAAACAGCTCAACTTCAGAGCGCACACTTGGACAATTGAAATGATATATAGAATAATCAGATAACCCAATATAGACAGATACCTCAGACAATCCGCTCTAAGCATCCAGCTCTTACTTCTGGGTTTGCAATCGATAAAATACTTTATTATTAGATGCAGACAGCAGACTTCACACAGCGGCCGGATTTTGTGGAAGTGCTGCTTTGACAAAATTCACTTATTTATAAAGTCTAAGCTTTAAAACTACCATCTGTAATTAGACTGCCAGATTTGGCCTGACAGAAGAAGACCAGAGAGCACAGGTGAGGCTGAACAAAGACCAGGTGAGGGTAAAAAATTACTGGTAAAAAATTAAAATAAACTTATGGAGGGTAGCTATAAGAGTTGAAAGACACAATAGAGGCTATCCAGCTAAAATGTCCATGGTGCAATACAGTTTAGTAAAACAAAACAAACCAAAACCAAATATATACGTTTTTGCGGCAAAATCATGTGCGGCTGATATTGGCAAATTGGTATATTGGTCTAATTAAGATAATCAAGATTGAACTAGGTGAAACTTAACACTAAAACTTAATTAATATTAATTGTATAGTTATCTAGGAGGGGAGCTAGTAGGGATTTACACAGTTTAGGCTGTGCCTTTATAAATAATGAAGTGGTGAATTTAGCACCAGTTGAATTATTATTATAATGATATTAGATTATTATATATAAAAAAGGCCAACTTAAAAGCCTAATAATTTGTAATATTGTAAAATATTGTTTTAAACTCCTCCGCAGCAGCTTCAGAACAGCAGATACATTACATGATGTTTTAGCCTCTCATTCTAAAGAGATTGTTTTTTCACCATATTACTTATGTTTGAGGTGTGTAAAAAGAGGAGAAGCCTGTCCGAAGAACATGACAACTTCACATATGTAAACAAGTTAGCACATTTGCCACTGCTCCTTTGCCAGATTTTTCCAAAGTTTGGTTTTCACTCGTGAGGCTCCGTGACACTATACACTGTATCAGCCTGATCCACTAAATCTGATGCCTAGAGCAGCGGCCGATATCGATACGGGACATCCCTAACCAGAAGCACAAATAATAAGGCTTTGTGATATAAATATGCCTAATAATCACAAAGAAATCCAAAGAATTTAAGTCTTAGATCAAAACTATTATAGTGATGCTACCTTTAGTTAAATGTGCTCTGTTATTCACAAGCTAATCCCAAATCTGTTCAATTCTGAAGCATCTGCAAAACTTCAAATGACTTATTTCAGTTGTCAAGTCTGATTTATTTTGAAAGGCTCCACTAAGGACTCATTTCACAGGAAAATAGAGCTAACTCTTGGAAAGCCAAATAAAAACTGAGAGAGATAGCATTAGAAAACCCCTCATGACTTCAGACGAGACAAGCACCACATCTAACCGTGTTTGGGGTCTACACTTTTCTTCAGTTTGTGGTTTTAGGTTGAAAAGCATAGCAACTTTTACAATTTATAATTTATGTAGACCTGTTGAGCAGTACTTTACCATGCACCCATGTCTAGTTCATTTGACATAACATCTCAGTGGCATGGGGAGTGCTTGCACCTCACAGCAAGAAAGTCCTGGGTTTGACTCCAAGGGCCTTTTTGTGTTTTGGAGTTTGCATGTCCTGCCTGTGTCTGACTGTCCCTGACCACCAAAAACATGTACAATAGGTTCTACTTTGGGCCAGGTATCCTATCCCACTATAAGGAGGACTTCAGTACATACTGAATAACTCATACATTCTGATTTTAAAGCAGACGTATTATGCAAAATCGACTCTCAGAACTTTTAACTGTATTATTGTTGTTTCTCCTTCTCATTTACCCCTCAAAGTTGCTTTTCATATTGCCAATCAATCCCTGTTTTCACCGCCCACTGCTCTCTACTTACTTTTTGTTAAATTTTATTTGTGATGACGTTTACGGCAACGTCAGCTCCCACTCGGCACCGCAGTTTTGTAACGTGGAAGTCAGCGGTTCATTTTAGATGATTATTGCGACTTAACATAACGATAATGATCCACAGATGTCATAGATTAAAACTATATAGCAGACACAAGCACAACAGGTCTTCTTTAATACAATTGTACTAAGATAAATATTTATGATGTTGTAGAGAAATTTATTGCAAATATGCGCTGTCATATTAACACTCTTTAACACCGTTGGCGAGTTTTCCAGACACTACATGTAGGGGAGTGATTTTTGTCACTGCACTTTTTTCCACAACAATAATCACTACAATTCTTCCTCGGTTACTACCCTTTTGAGATCAATACAACGTGACTATAACTTCTTATGCTTTTCATCAAACATCAGACCTTCCACTTTGCCGTCTGACCACCTCCCATCGCCGGACGCTGACATCACCGCATCGACCCGCACACAGGGGGCGCACTAACACATGATTTAGGGGCCTATGACTTATTTTTAGTGTCACTGCAACTTTCAACACAGTCCAATAAAAAGCCCACCCGAGGCCTGCGAGATGAGAGAGGCACTAAAGTGAGAATGATGGGTTTCCAAGGACAGAGATGGAGGGAGAAAGGCTACTAACTATGGCCACATATAGTGACCTAATGGCCCCCAGGAAAAAAGAAAAATGAATATTGATTGTTTTAATATTGTTTCAATGTATTTCCCTTTTTAAATTATTATTATTATTATTATTATTATCACCATCATCATCATCATCATCACCATCATCATCATCATCATCATCATCATCATCATCATCATCATCATCATCATCATTATTATTATTATTATTATCAAATTAACAAAACAAAACAAAAAAGCATACTAAAAAGTGACGTGAAAAATCTTAAAAATTATTGAAAAAAACAAAAAACAAAACTAGGGCTGTCAATTTTACCGCGCTATTATCGTGTTAATGTAAAGTATTTTGCAAAAATAAATAAAAATGAATGTTCGTATTAACCCACTCACATAATCCTGGTGTTTTTATTTCACTATTGCGTCTGTAAATGAAGATCTGTACATTAATAACAAATCAGGTGCGTTCTTTCCCTGATGTCGTTCCTGCTTTCATAGCAACAGGTTTGATTGACAGCATTGCTAAGCGATGCAGGTGAGAAGGGGCGTTACCTTCAACAGCCTCGCTCCAGGTTGGCTCTTTGGTTGCTATGATGCTTGTGGTTGGAATTCCAAATATGAAACTCGGCTCCAAATTCACTCCTATAACTGATGACCTTCATTTGACGGGAGCCGAACTCTATGGGTGACGTCACACTCACTTAGTCCACTTGTTTATATACATAGAGTCTATGGACAGAGCACATTACTGTGGAGCACCTGACAGTAGAGCCACAGCAGTGTTTGAATGCTGACGATAATATCCTAATGTCACTGCTTAGTATTACAGTTAGACCTGTATGACACATAAGATATTATTTCCAAAACGCATAAATTCAAATAAAGCCATTAGTAAAGTAAGTAATAAGAAAATTAGAAAAATGCAAAATATGTTATTAAAAAGTAAAATATTAAAATGTACATTAAACATAGTCAAATTAAAAGCAATTAATCGCAAGTTAAATCAGAATAATCATGTGATTAATCACCATTAAAATTTTGGATCGATTGACAGCCCTAAAAAAGCCAAACATCATCTACACAGACTTTTTTAAAAGTAAAATGTATGATTATTTTGTGTGTTTATCTTTCATTTATTTATTTAAACACTACAAAAAAAAAATCCCTCCAGAGGTGTGAGAGATGAGAGACGCGCTAAAGTGAGAATGCTAGTTTTGCAAGGACAGATGGGGACATAGACGTGTGCTGTGGAGGCCACTGACAGCGTCCTATGTGTGAGAGGGGAATGTGAGGTGAATAAGTGGAGCAGGCTCAGGTTGGACTAAACACACAGGGAGGAAGGAGAACATATAAAGGGTTATCGAGCTGTCCTCAGTCGAATACAGTGACCTAATGGCACCCCAAGTACACAAGAAAAGGAATATTGATTGTTTTAACATTTTGATATTTCTGCTGTTTGTTTTTTCACACTTGAAGCAACACTTTGTAACTTTGTGAAGGTGGTTTGACCATGAAATATTACATTTGAAGAGTTTTAGGTGAGTTTTATTGGTAAAGTCCTGCCCTGGCAAACACATTCAGAATGATTTTAATGTAGGACTGCAGCTAACGATTATTTTACTAACCAATGAAATCTACCAATTATTCTTTCAATTAATCGATTGATTGTTTAGCATTTTGCACAATTTGAAGATTTGGAAATGCACAAATATCACATTTACAACCCTTTGTTTGTATAAAAGTTGATTTGCTTTGATTTAATAACAGTTAAAGTGCCTTTTAGAAGATATAAACATATTTAGCCCATGATTTAGCCACATTAATGCACGTAGTGAATATAAAACGCACGTGACCGTCGGACTGTCGCCTGGCATACCTGCACTGGACCAGAGTGGACGCAGGTGATGGACAAAGCCAGAATAATCCCGTCATGCTGGTGGTTGTTTGCCAAAAATCCTCCAGGGAATTACAACTGAACAAACACTGCTGAACGGGCGTAATTCGTGAGGTTCAGGCTAAAAACAAAAGGTGGTGGCCAACTAATCACGTGCCCAGAGACACATACACACTGTCGAATATTCATTAGTGTGTAACTCAGGGAAAGTTTATGGACAAAGAGAGGGACTTCAGCGGTTGTTCTTTTTCAGCTTCAGTTCAGTAGTTTGGCCAAGACTGAGGCAGCAGCCTTTAACTTTGGAGTAAAACATGTCTATAGCATTTTTACAGTTTAAACAATATGCTAAGTTTTAGGCACAACACAAATGTATGCAGCAAAGGCTAAATGGGCTAAATGAGGAGAAAGTGCGTCTCTAGCAAAGACAAACAAAACAGACTGTGCATGGTGCGCCCTCTGTAGGATTAGCGGCATCACGACACAGCAGACTGCAGGCTGCTCCCGTAACCGGGTAACCAACGCCCCGTTATGCGCTCACTTAGATGGAAACAGGGATAACGTCACATTTGTTTCATGCTTTTCTAACGTGAATTTTGGATATATACACATTTTATATGGGTGCAAACGCAGTTAGAAGAACTGCCAAGGTTAGGTGTATCTTGGGCCTCTTTAAAACAGATTACCACTAATTAAAATGATGTTTTATTTTTTGTACTTTATATCAAGTTTCAAAATAATAAAACAAGCATTAAAATGTGTCTTTTTTGACTAACTATACTTTTTACTCATGCCCAGGAGAAGGGGAAGCTTTTCTAGTGCAGAGAATGTTAACTCAGGGATGGTGCTGGTAATGAGACAAGTATTCTAATGCGCTCTAGTGTGAATAATGTCTATTAAATGACAACGCCTTAGAGTAAAAGAGTCACATAATTTAGCTGTTCTTTGGTCTTGAAATTCTGTCTACCAATCTCTTATTTCCACACAAAATGCCTAAAAGCTCATTTAGTTGAGCTCTATATTCTCTGAACCAGTTTGCAGTGGTGTCTTGAGTGAGTTATTAAAGGAATTATTAGATAGTGTTTCAATTATAATTTCTGGAGAGGACTGAGCAGCGATAGGGAGTAGACTGTATATAAGCTAGTTTTATATTCACTCTGGGGCAGGGAGTAATGATACAGAGGCTGGGGGCTGCGTTGGAGTAGAGTTAACATGAGGTCAACGGTGGAGTCACTGCAAAGAGAAGTTAAACATTTACTACATAGAAGGCACTGTGTTAATGAATTATCATTTTATTTAAAGCAGCATTAAAACTATGTCATTTAGACTAAACATAAGACTAAGACTCATTTTGGTTTATTGAGAGAGAAAGAAAGAAAAAAAAAAAACTTAGTGGGCTTGCATCTGCACAGACCTGACTCTTACTTGGGGCCTCTTCTCGCTTGTTTCTATGGAAATATTCCTGTGGCTATAATATTCCACAGTATGGCATTAAAACAAAGAATGTTCTGAAGTATGATTTTACATTTCTACATCCATAAAATTATGCAGGTGGCATGGTACCTCCAGAAAATTACATCTATAATTGTTTGTTTGGTTTTTTTTAATCCATTTATATATAATGGTATTTTTATTATTATTATTATTTTTTTTTTTTATTAATTCAGATGTTCATTTAAATGTTTTGCCTCAACAGGCAAAACAGGCGTCTACATAATTTGACAATAGTCCCTCGCTCATCCAGGAATGTCATGAGTAAAGAGGTTTCAGTGGTGGCCATTTGGCCTCTCATCCAACAGGTTTGATCAGTTCTGACAACACGATCTGAGAACACAATATATAATGCAATGAAAGGTGGAGTTTAGGATGGAAATTGTTGGTGTCTTGCTCGTGGACATAACAAATGGGTGATGTTTGAACCCATAACTTTGACCTCTTAGCTAATTTTGAACAAAATGTACCTTATTGATGCATGTGGATTATTTTCTGTATTTTTTTGTTTTGCCTTATTTCTAACTGTGTAATAAAAAAACAGAGATTGTATTTTGAGAGAGACTGGAGAGAAAACAGCTCTGTACCTGCCTTGGGTGTATTTTGACCTCACTGCACATACCAAACCCTTAAGACAATTATGTGAAAGGGGAAAAAAAAACATGTTTTTACTGAGATGCTACTTATGAGTAACATGGCCATAGCCAGAAGAAAGTTTTTGATAAAAATCTATTATTATCATTTTAAAATAATTAAAGCCCAGTGAAAGAACATGGGAGACATGAGGTCATGGAACTCTTTGGGCCTTTGGGTAATCTTTTGGTGCAGTCTTCTTAAAGTTCTAAAAGAGTTATTTGAATTCTGAGTAAACATTGTGTTCTTTTCACTGGACCATCTCAGCCCTCAAATTGTGCAATTTCAATTTCAGGCAAGAAAAAGCAGTTTTGAGGTAATGCTTTGTTTTGAGTTTAGATCTGAGAAAACACATGTTCAAAAACTACTATTTGACTAATGCAGTCTGGAGTCTTTGAAGAAGTCTGTGGACGGCTTAAATCGGACTCACTGTTTTGAAAGATGTTTATATCTACAACTACAATTGCTGTGTTTTTTTAAACGATAGCCAACATAGCAAGTAACCATTTCAAGCTAGTTCTGGTTCTACTGCCACGTGCCTCCTGATCTCCAATCAGTGACGTATCTTGCCCAAGGAAACAATACAACAGAATGAATTGAATCTGATTATAAGGATGACCAATTTATAATGTGAGCCACTGTTGCCCCATTACGATTCTGACATAAGCTCTCAAATGAAATACTGAAGTATACCAACTAGAGGAATTATTGAGGTATAATTGATTACCTTAACTTCTCAAACCAAAAAGGATGGTCTGGGTTAAGTGGGATGCTTCCGTAGCCCACCCCCCTCCTTGTACTTTAGCACTGGTCTATTTGTTAGTCTAATGGGCTCAGCGTGAGTCTGTAGAGAGGTGAGTGTGACAGGGGAGAGTCCCAGATTGGGGCAAATGGGGCAAACAACAAATGCATTAGACTCTCAGAGACTCAGGATTTGATTAGTGAGGCCTATTTGTGGATTTTGCGGTTGCAAATGGCTTTGTAAGTAGGCTTTACCTGTGCACTGTTAAAGGGGACATATTATGCAAAATCCTCTTGTATGAGCTTTTAACCATGTTGTAATGGTGTTTGCCGAACATTAGCTTAATTAAAGTTGTATTTAGACAGTGGTGGAAAGTAATAAAGTAAAAGCTGTAAAGTACTGTATTTAAGCTTACATTTTAGGTATCTGTACTTTAATTAAGTACATTTTAAAGTGGATAATTTTTACTTTTAGTTCACTACATTTGAAAGCAGGCATCTGTACTTTGGTACTTGACTTCATTTTGAACAGGACTGAAAAGTAAAAGTATTTTTTATTATTGTCTGAGACCTGCTGAAAAGGCTGAGGGTTTATTTTTTAACACATTTGTCATCTGAGCAAACAAGAATATACAAATAAAATCAGAAAAAAAATATCTATTCAATTGTTTCTGTTGAATTCAGCACAGTTCTTTATCAAAATCATAACCATACATTATTATGATTAGATCTCAAAATTGGCACAAAATACTTTTACTTTTTACTCTAATTTTTAAACGGGTACTTGTGGGGGAGCTGTAAACTGCGGCCTCACTTATCACTGATTTGCTGCTTGGGGAGGGGAGGGTTAGCTGGGAAAATGTTTTTTTTTTTACTTAATTACCCATACATGAAATTATATTAAAAAGAACTGCTAATGCTAAAATAACACTGTGCAATATTATTGAATGCACATGACTGTAAATAGTGTAATAGTAAATTCTATAGTAATTTTCCTACAGCTAAACGTACCTGTGTCTGGGACTCAGTGGTTTAGGCCCTACTATATAACGTGTTTTTTGTTGCACTGTGGTTGTTGCCTGTTGTCTGTCCTGAGGAGGTGCTGTCTGTCAGACCTGCAGTGCTTTGGTCTATTAAAAGGCGAAGAGCTCACAAAAGTTTATTTTGTTTTTTAGACCCCTCGAATGCTACAGCTTTCCTTGGCTAGTAAGAGGCCAGATGACATCTATAATCTTACAGTACTTTAATACTTTTACTTAAGTAGATTTTTCATACGATACTTTTACTTGAGTATTTTTTGCTCTGGTGTCTGTACTTTTACTTAAGTAATGGAGTACTTCTTCCACCACTGTATTTAGATTGATTCATGTATGCATGTTTGAGTAATCTTGTATTGTCTTGCATTCAAAGCCTGAGCGCTCAAATCATTCCTGTTTTCACCCACCCCCTAACCCCACCCACATCCCTGTACTTAGTTACAATTTGAAATATTTATATTCAATAGAGCAATGTTGCGGTTTATAATGAACACAATTTAAAAATGTTGATCTATTTATGTTCTAGTTCAATAAAAATTACCTGAAACCCCGCAATGCATTCTGCTGCTGTGTCTTTGAGCAAAACATTTGAAATGAAGTGGACTTGTTGTCTTGTTACTTTAAGGTTGCCGGTTTAATTCAGCGTCTATCGTTGTTGTGTCCTTGGGCAAGATTTTCCTCCCCGCTTGCCTGTGTGGATGTAGTGAGCAATTAGTGGTGGTCAGAGAGGCCATTGGCGCAGCCTTGTTTCTGAAGATCAACAAGGGCAACTGTTTCAAAAGTAACAGTTTATCTTTAAAATGTACTGAACTACCATTCAGTTATACACAAATATTCAAAGAATTCAGCGATATCGGCGCATACAGTGAGAAATAAGACATACTGAGGCGTGGAGTCCAACAGCCCGAGGCACTACAGTTGTGTCTGTTCCAGCTCCTGTGATGCGTTTGGCTTCAGACTCTTAGTGACGGCCATGATAAAACCCACACAGCACATTACGATGCATTTAAACTACAAAACACTGAATAATCACATGGCTTAATGTGTTGTAAGAGGACAGTGCTTTGCTGTTTGTCCATTGGTACACACTGGTCAGATTGAGACAAACACTTGTATTCAGACTGTAATGTTCATGATGCTTTTAAAATCTGGTCAAATGATGGCAATCTGTGTAATCATCTACCATCATGTGCTGGAATAAAATATGTGATGCTGTTACAAAGCAGTGATTACAGGGTCTGTTGTAGTTGGTTACATTTCAGATTCATAAATCGCCTGTGTGAACAACTGGGTTTCAGAATGATCTTAGAAATTAACATTTTAGTTACACTTTATCTTAATTACACTTACAGGTACAGTATGTCACTTTTTGTTTGTGAGGATGTAAGCTCACAGTAAGTATGGATGTTTTTTTTGGTTTTTTTTGGTTTTTTGCAGTCCCATAAAAACATCCCAAATGAAAAAAAAATAGACATTTTATTTTAGCTCACAGTAAGTATGGATGTTTTTTTGTTTTTTTTCAGTCCCATAAATACATCCCAAATGAAAAAAAAAATAGACATTTACATACTGTGGCTTTAATTAAGCATGAAGAAAGACTTAATTCATAATGAACAAATAAGAATGATTAAGACTTATTATAACTACTTAATTAAGGGTTAAGGGTTAGGATTTTAACTAGTAGATACTAACCCCGAACCTTCTTAATTAACTATTTGTTCATAAAGAATAAAATCTTTCTTCATGCTTTATTAAGGCTAATCAGGTGCAGTTATAAAGTGTTACCAAACAATTCAAAATAAAATATTACATCTTTTCAATAGGCAAAAGTCCTCAAATGTCGCCAATAAACAGAAAGTTGAAACCCATGAATACAAAGTGCCTTGTTATGCCTGACTAAAACAGCATTTTCCCATCTGTTCTGTGCTAAACTCGCGGCCATCCACTGGTCACAGTTGTGCTTGTTGACATAATTTGAAGGCGTATGGATTTTTGAAGTTTCAGGCAGTTACCTCATGCTGATGCGTTTCGGGGACAGGATGAGCTGATGTGTCTGGTCTCAGACTGTCCCCCGAGGAGCGAGGTTAGGCCAAGAGACTACGTGAAACACCTTTATCTACAGCTTCAGTGGGAAATGCTGACATGCGTGGTCAGATTTGGGACACTCATGTTACAATTTTTCTCTCTCAAAACCACACAGGCATAACATTATATTATATCACAACCATCAGGAGGGGGACGATAGTTTTTTGTTTTATCTTGTCCATCATAGGATCCTTCTTATTCAGTGAAAAGTCTAGGTCTAGATTTGATCAGTATTTTAGAGATATCCCAATATTTGCACTTTTTAGCGTATCACTATGGGCCTTTAATTTCCAGCACAGGCCAATATTTCGTTATGGCATAACGGTTTATTTGAACACTTTAGTGCAGTGGGCTGTGGGTGAGTTTGCAGTAAATTAAAATTACATCCTTAATAAAATAATAATCAAAATCGGCCCTACATATCTGTCCATAAATATCGGCAATGCATATCTGCCATCGGTCGCTCTTTATTCTTAACAATCGGCATCGACATCGGCCATGAAAAAACCCACATCAGTCGATCTCTATGATATTTACACTGGAAGGAGCTGTTTCAGAGCAGTGGAATATTTTGTCTTGAAAACCTCTACTAACTGTTTTATGGTGTGCGGAAGAAAAACTTTAAAAAAGCTATTTCAGAAGAGCATTTAAGTGGTGATCAGTATCAAGCCACAGAAGTTGTATGAATTCTAAAAATAAGGAAACACACATCCTCACAAACAGAACACAATTCCACGACAGTTGTTTTTGATGAGACTACTCTTTAGAAACAAACACAATTTGACTTAACAGTCAACAAAATGTGTTTCTGACATGGACAAATCATGTTATTGTCTGTATTGAAGGTCTATGGTAAAAAAAAAAAAAAAAAAAAGCTTTATTCATGCCCTTTAGGGGGAAGAATGTCCTCTGCATTTGGCCCATCCTTCACTGCCGCTGGGGCAACCTGTCAGGAACAGTGAGAGCCAAGTCCAGCAGCAGAGGGCCCAGCTCCAGATCTTGAACTAGGCTTGGTCAAGTTGGTGTGATTTATATCATTTATGTTTTAAGCCATGAATAATCATTTCAAAAGATTGTCAGAACCTAATAATCTATCCATGATTAGAATCTCTATTGTTCTTATATGATGCAAGTCTGTTAGCCTTATGTAATGTAAGCTGGACATATGGATGTGTATTCCACGCTAATGCTCTCAGCAGACAGAGAACAAGCCCTTTCACCGGTAACAGTAAGTGAAGTCAAACCCACACCGTTTACTGCAGAGGGGCCAGAGCCACAGCCTCGGGCCAGCCCCTATGGAAACTCCACTTTCTTTCACAAAACACTTTCAGTTTCATATAGGAGGCATACACTTTTCTAAAACTTTCATTTTGATAAATCTATTCCCACAGTCACACCTTAAAAGATGCACTTTAGAGACTGCATTGCCCCAAAAGTCCTTTTCGATCATTCACTGCCATGGTAAAGTCATGCTACGTGATGCTAAATGCTAGGTTAGAAGATCCATCTTCCATTGGGGTTAAATTGAGTGGACTGGCTTTTGAAGATACAGTATAGCGGCTTAAACTTGGAGTAGCCCGAGGCAGACTTTTAGCCCACAAAGATATAGCTCTCACTGCCCTGGTCTGTCTATAGAGGAAGCAAATCGGTCGTACGCACCAAGAATACATTTGGATTTCACTGTAGCCTCGGCCTGTGGTCTGGTTTGTTTACAAGGTTATATCTGAAAACACATTTTTGGGGGGGGCATATAAATCAGTTTGAAAATGAAATAATTTCCTGCTCCCATGGGGTCTGTTCATTGGCAACACTATGTCTGTATGTGACATTGGGATGGAATTGACATCTGCCACTGCCAGATGTCACAGAATGTAAAAGGAAGTTGGTGAATGCATGATTTTACATTCATGTATTCATCTGAAACGCTATCAGCCGTCACAAAGCACAGCCTCTTCTCACCACTACACCGGGGGACTATGATGTGTCTTAATTTCTGAAGATGTGTTTAGAAAGTGCAGTTTATTATGATCTTTTTAGATGTCACCAGAAATGTTTATCATGTCATTATCAGTATTGGCATTAAAGAAAAAAATGATGGCATATGCAGAAATTAGCTTAAATAAACTAAACTAAATCTCAATCAAGTCACAGCCA
This sequence comes from Periophthalmodon schlosseri, assembly GCA_000787095.1. Classification (NCBI taxonomy): domain Eukaryota; kingdom Metazoa; phylum Chordata; class Actinopteri; order Gobiiformes; family Gobiidae; genus Periophthalmodon; species Periophthalmodon schlosseri. The sequence goes on along the minus strand of KN486360.1, from coordinate 72,518 downwards.
AAACAGAACTATAGGACTAAACCAGGTCTAAACCAGGTCTAAACAAGGACAAGGACAACAATTTTACATTTAACTTCGCCAAAGTCAAAGTGCTTTTTGTCTGGCACTGTCACATTCACTTTAAAGAAAGTTTGATTTCCACGCACATAAACTAGAAGAATGTTAATCTAAATAGAAAATAGAAATATGTGAAAATTAAGGATTTAAATTTCTTTGCCACATTAGTTTGTTTACATTTCAATAATCTGATAACTCCAAAAATCAGATAATAATCAGATTTTTGGTGTGTGTGGAAACCATAGACCAAGGGAGTGTGATGTCACCCATAGCGTTTGATTCCAGTCAAATGAAGCTCATCGAGCTAGAGCCAGTTACAGGGGCAAATTTGGAGCCGAGTTACATATTTGGAATTCCAACCGCAAGTATCATAGCAACCAAAGAACCAATCCAGAGCAAGGCTGTTGAAGGTAACACCCCTTTCTACCCGCACCACTGGTTTAGCAGGGAGCGGACGCTGTCAATTAAACTTGTTGCTAATGCTAGTGGGAACGACCTCGGGGAAAGAAGGCGCCTGATTTGTCTGTTATTAATGTTCATATCTTCAGTTAAGGGCACAATAGGGAAATAAAAATACCAGGATCATGTAGAGCGGGTACGCTAACATTTTAAGACCAAAATGGCGAGTCTGACAGCAGCAGTTACAAAGAGAGGGGTGACAGTTTCTCAGTACAAAGTGAATTGGAGACAGAGTCGATGGAGCCGGACGCGCGCCCATGCTCATTTCCTATTTGGAACGTGGCGGCTAGCAAGTTAGCTATGTCCATTTATATATAGTCTATGGTGAAACATATAGCTACTGTCTGTGTTGTTCATAGTCTTGGTCTCTTCACTACCTATGCCCTTTGTGTCCTTCGTATTTGACAAATGCATCCAGGTGCAGCCCCCCTCTCCTCATATCTATCAACTGTCTGGAGTGAGGGCCAGACCTGGGCAAAAAGCATGGAGGAGATTCATTATAAACCAACCTGAAATATTGATACGAGTTTCAACACTGACTGCATTACACAAGCCCTATGAGCCAAGAGGAAGCCTAATATCGAGTGAAACATCCAAACCAAAATGACGGGGCAAAGTTGCTGCGTTACATCAGCACGAATCATCCCAGGCTATTTTATTACCCATTCCCGCCCTAATCCTGGTATATTTGATCAAGTTTCACATTTCAAGCTCTTATCTACAATTACAATTTTAGGGGGATATTGAATAAATGGACACAAGTGGGATAGCATTTCAGAATAGTCTTCAGTATGTAATAGCTCACAATTTTGTCAAGTCTTGTCTCAATCTTGGACTTTTGACAGATTGGCCAAAAAGATCTTTGGCTTTTGCTCAGGCCGCCTTTTCGTTTCAAACCATCAGAGTGGAATCAGCTTCCAGACAGTCTGAAATTGTCTGTAGAGCTTAATAATTTTACAAGAAATTTGAAAAAGCATATTTTAGAAGTGTGTTGGCGTGAGTCTAATTAATTTCTTCCATACTGTATTCACTGTAAAATCTTGTACATAATGATTTTTAATATTTGGACTGTAGGAAACACTGCATTTATTGCCAGTGTTAATGAAGAACTAAGTTAATAATGTAATTGTAATGAAATGTGTATTTTTAATGTGTGTTCACCTGCCCGGGGACTGCACATGGAAAGTATCAGTAGTTAAATCTGGTACAAATCATCTTTTCTTTTGTAAGATAAGTGAATTTGTTACAAGGTCCCTGACAAATAACGAATAAAGAAAGAAAGAAAGAACGAATAACCCCGACCTTCACAAATTTATCACCAATATATTTTTTAGAGATGACAGTTCCATTACATTTACTTTAAGAACTCTTTAATAAAATTGTATAGTTTCCAGACACCATACTTTGCTCATAATATATTTGACGGTGTAACAGTACTTGAGTAAAAATGTTGATTTCAAAAGCTTGATGTTGACATTATGAAATGATCTTAACATACTCCAGGTTCATTTTTAAATAACGACCCAAACTGAATACGCCTTTGAAATGTGAATATTTGTCGTTCTGTATCGATAATAATGGTGTATTTAGTCAGTAAACAGATTTGCAAAGGTTCAAAAACAGTTATAAAAGATGATTCAGTTTTGATTTGCTAACATCACATTCACATTATGTACAATATTTTCAATCAAACAACTGCAAATGCCATGAAGTGAAGTAGTTTAAATGTTTTCTATATACACATGACACATATAACAAGACAAGGGTGCGATCATACTTGGCCTGGTTTGAATCTGGTTTAGTCCAGGTCTAGTTTAAGTTTAGGTTTAAATAGGTTAGGATTAGTTTTAGGTTAGGCAAGTATAGTCCTGTCACGATAACACATTTTTAAATGCAATATACTGTTGAAGTAAATATAAACGATAAATGATAATACTGAAACAAATTTATGCCATTTACCAAAAAACACAAAAGCAGATTTAAACCACACACTTTAGTACTTTGTATCTGTAATGAGTCATAGAAGTTATTAATACAAACTTCTACAGTTCAAATTGTATCATATAGCGAAACAAAAATGTACCAGTTGTGCAAAGGAAATGTACACACGATAAATATTTACCCCCAAAAAACATCGTTCCAGCTTCCATAGATAGAACAATAAGTCGATATAGTAATTATCATGGCAGGCCTAAGCAATTAATTAAGGTTAGGCCCAGTCTCCAGTGAAAGTAAGTCACAACATGTTTGTGTGACCGGGCTATCGAGTTCATTTCAGTCCAATTTACAACCCAGCTTTTATTTCTATTCTATTCGTAACAATTTGCAAATGTTCCTTAGCTATAAAACATTATGAAAGCAGCTCAGAGCCATCTGACACACTCGCATCAGAAAGCAGGCGACACTATTCACGGCTGGTCAAGGTAATTTGCTGGATGTCTCTATAGCTTCACAAGCATTGATGAGCGACTTTAAAGTGAACCATCGTCACTGCCCCCAGACATTTAAACCAATTGAGTATAGAGCGGCCAATTCGGACTCCTCGTTTGAAAAATCACTTCTTTTCAAGCTGGGTATGTTTTATTAATTCACATTATAACATCCAATGGGACTTCACAGCACTGGCTCCGAGCAGCTGAGGCAGGACCACAGAATAGACTGTCGTTGGGTTAACGCATTGTGTAGAACATGTGTGGCATGCAAAGCTTACCTCCACAGTGAACTCTCGGTCACGCTGTTGAGGTTGAAGTCGAATAATTTGGTGAGCATCAGAATCACCTGCGAAACCAGATAAACATTTCAGTCAATACACAACGTTTGAATACAGCTCAAAAGAGATCAGTGTTTTGATTCTGCCCACCGCTGACATGAGCAGCGGCAAAAGGGACAGAATTCAAAGAGAAGCAACACAGCGCTGGTTTAAATGAGCGAATTTGTGTCAGTTAGTGAGTTAGTGTTGATGTTCCCAATTCTTTGTTCTGCTATTTCCTGGCAGTGGTACAGGATTCATTTTCTGTGTTTAAGTTGCGTGTTTAAAAGTGCACTATGCGATTATTTGTCTGGAATGTTCCACAAATGGGCATTAAACATATATATCTTGCATTTATTCATTACAAAAAAAATTAAAATCCTTTCTGAATTCTTACTGTAAGTAGACTCTCTTCTAACTTGGCTTGGTGGCATCAGCTTGTCTCCATGTATATGAATAAGTTAATTTCATACTGTGTAACATTCCAGGCAAAGCAACAGCATCTCCATGGAAATAGGGAAGTTGGCGGAACCTCCACCTAAACAGGTCGCATTGTACTCCTTTACAAATTCATGGCGTGCACACCCACTTCTGGTTGTTGACATCTGCTATACACACGCGAATAAGTCTAGTCCTTATGGGATTCTCTCTAAACAATAGCTTGTTTATACACAGCTAAAAGCGCTATCCTCCTCCAGCAGTGTCACATACATGGAGCTAATGTAGTTTGTGTCATCTCCAGCCTCTACTATCCTTCACTATTTGCTCTTTCTAAGTACAAAAATACTATAAATAAGTAAACATGTAATATATATATATATTTAGATCAAGATGAAACGAAACTTTGCGGTCTGTCTGAATATGATCAAAACCATTTCTGTTGCTTGAGAGAATAACCAAAAAGAGCACCAGTCCCTAAACACTGACTGTAGACAACTAAAGAAATGCAACATGTAGATTGAAGTTTCATGATTCTGTGTGAAGTCTATTCTTTTCCATAATAAATGCAATATCTTTGTTTGAATGCACCAATCAGTCAATGTCTCCTATGCGAATGTCTTATCGATGTCATTTTGATTATACATTGCGTGTTGGTATTTTCCACATCAACACAAAAAACAGGGGTTGAAACTAACTACAAATACTCACGTTAATAGATTTTTTGATAATTGAGTACAATTTTAGCCGCGTAATTGTTATTAGTTACATTCAGAATCACAGGATCCAATCAACTCCCAATCGTTCCAGTCCATGGTTGTCTTTCTTTACCTACGAACACATGTAGCAGAGTTTGGCTTCAAATATTTTGTATAAATGCAACTAAAATTGTAACAAAAAGTAACTATAGCTAGTACTCTGAGTAGTATTTTCCATGTGTACTTTAAACTTTTACTGTACCTGAATTTTTATTGTCTTAAAACATGCAAAACAGAAGTAATTCATTTTAAACGGTTTGCAGTGGTCCAAAGTTATTCCTCACTTACCGTACACATTCCGAGCTTTCTAATTATTCATATAGTCTATAGGCGCTTTTCACAACTTTCAGAGGTCAGTGCGGAGTTTTGCCATCACTGTAAAGATAACATCAACTAGTATGCTAATTGTGCACTTCCTGAGTCTTCGCCAATATAAAACTTTAATTAGATGCAGACATTACACAGCGAACTTATTTTGACCTCAAGAGCTGCTTAAATAATATATCTGTACTGGGGCAAGACACATTTTGCTCAAATACGTGGGGAAAAAAAGTACATTCCCTTTAAGTACATATTTGGCAGTGTATAATTAAAGACATTATAAGTCATGTACAACTTCTCAGTACTTTTTTCCACCACTGGCAAAAAGTTAGCCGGCTATTTTTGTCTTTCTTAATATCATCATAATTGTCGACAATGATGCTTTGAAATATGGTCTCTCTGTGCAATGTAATTTAACAACTAACAAACTTACAACACCCACACGCCAAGCTTTCAACGGCATCTCACTCACATATCTCACTTGGATTATTGTTTTAACGCGCAAACTTAATCAAATCAGATTTTTAAGCTCCCATCTGTAAACATTCCTTACTTTTTTGCGCATAGCCTTAAGGTGCCATGGATCAGGGAAAGTGGGGCAGCCAACCACTCCAGGCACAGAAACCGTATATACAGCTATGAGCATAAAAAGCATTGCGGAGAAAAAGTCACAATCTATTTAGTTTGTGGCTAGAGGTGTATTTGAATTGGATAATACGATGAACATTTACACAGGGAGCACTGCAGTTTTGGATTTAATAAAGTTGAGTTTTTTGGCCTCACTTTCCTGACTTGCGTTTCATTTTGATAGCGGTAGAATTCCCCGGGGAGCTTTGGTTATGACAGTAATCTGAGTAGTGCGATGTAACCTGGAGCGCTGCGGTGGTCAGGTGATACAATGGGGACATGTGCCAAAATGAGACACATCAATTCATATTATCTGTGGAGACGGGTCAAGCTATGTGTGTGCCAATACTATACAGGAATCTTCAGGGTATTAGTTGTTGTGTCTTTCTTTTAATGTTATCACTAACAAAATGTGTATTGCACTATTGATATGGCTGGAGAACTGATGGGTCGGCTTGAACAATTTTGAGAAAATACCTAACTGCCAATTTTCTGAAAAGCCTCACAGTTGCAATTAGATTAGTTTAAAGGGCCTTACGCGATTTTCTGATCTATGTCTAATGTCGTTTCCTCATCACAAACAGACCTGGAGTTGTGTTTTGCTTCATTTTTTTTAAACACATATTTAGGCTGAGTTCTTTGCTCAAACAGAAAACACTCTGTTCCACCTTGTGATGTCATGTGGTAATACAGGAAGTGCTCCACTGTGTTTTTAAACTCCATACACCTTCACTAGAATCATTTGGATGATTTCAACCCTGGAATAGCCAATCTCTACTGAACTAAAGGTAAAAGGAGCTGTTAACTTGAAAACTACCGCTTCATGACATCACAAGGTGGAACAGAGCGTTTTGAGCTTTGGAGATGTGGACAAACTAATAATAAAAGATTACTCAAACATATGTGAATGAAACAAAAGACAACTCCAGGTATGTTTTTGAGGAGGTAACAACATTAAAATCAAAACTGGCACTAAACTTGGGACTGGGACTAAATCTGGACTAGAAAAGTACCAAACCAAGTCTACATCAGGACTAAACCATGATCAAACCGTAAAATTACTCAAAGTTGCATTGCAATTGATTCATGCATATTTGAGTAATCATGTTTTGTCGTGTATTAAAATCTTGAGTGCTCACAAAAAATTCAGTTTTCACTTACCTCTAATCCCTTCCACCTGCCTACACTAACTTGCTTTTATTCAACGTGTGTGAGCTGATCATACATGTCAGGTTCAAACAGTGTGTAGCCATCTCTCAAAAATAAAAGCATTGAAATGAAAATCAATGCTTGCCAGGGTAAAGTGCAGCTATGAAGAAGTTTGCATTTTCTTCCTGGGTTTCCAAAATGTAAAATAACGATCTAGGTATGTGATAGTTTATTTTCAAAGGTCCTATATTATGCAAAATTGACTCTTGTGAACCTTTAGCCATGTTATAATGTTGTTAACTCCTAAAAAACCTGTCCGGAGTTGTGTTTTGTTTCATTCACACATGTTTGTGTAATCCTTTACTATTACCCTGTCTACATCTCCCAAGCTCAAAATGCTCCATTCCACTTTGTGATGTCATGAAGCAGTAGTTTTCAAGTTAACAGCTCCTTTTACCTTTAGTTCAGTAGAGATGGGCAATTCCAGAGTTGAAATGATCCAAATGATTGTAGTGAAGGTGTATGGAGTTTAAAAAACGCAGTGGGGCACTTCTTGTATTACCACATGACATCACAAGGTGGAACGGAGTGTTTTCAGTTTAAGAGACGAACTCAACCTAAATATGCAGAATTGGATTTGTGTGTTAAACGTGTGAATGAAACAAAACAAAATCCCAGGTATAGTTTTGACAAGGAAACAAAATTATACCACAGATCAGAGTGTACTGTAATATGAGCCCATTAAGTACTAGAAAATACCCATAATATGTCACATTTAAGAAATGTGGTGAGCGATGCCCTGAGAGTTGCATTCTCCCATCTCCCCTACTGCCCACAAACCCACGGACAAACCTCAAACCACAAAAGAATCCTGGATGATTGACACCTCCGCTGCTCCGGCTACACCTGCTAACCCTGCCGAGCTATGACTCAAACAAACAAGCTCCATCTGCGGCATTTATTTGTTTTGTGTAAGACGCCCGCCCCACTGAGCTGTCTGACCACCCCACCGCTTCCCCTTGGCCTGACTCTCCTTCAACCACTGCAGCCCGATCGGAGTGACTTTGTAAAGTGTAGAGCAGCATGGGGCTCCAGTAAATACAAGCCAAACAGATGCATCTTGGGTAGGAGGAATTAGATTGCGATGCTGGAGCTGTGTTCCTGGGCCTTATTGGGTATGCAGCAACATCTGTAGACCCCCGAAACGCTTTCAAGACTTGGGTAGAAGTTATGACCCGTGGCGATAGTGCTGGATGGTCGGGACAAGTAACAACAAAATCTAGTCTCAGATTCAGAGGTGCAGTCGGAGGAGTGAGGAGCGATCAGGAGAGCTGGCCCTGGGAGAGGATAACCTTAAATGTCCAGACTAGAGCCTAGCATGCTAATGACTGGCCATGGACCAAGTTAAAGCGGCACTCTCCCCAAAGGCATATTGATGTTTGCTAATGTTGTCGCACAGCTCATGCAAATTAAACAAGCATTTTGTGTTTCAACAAGTACACTTTTGTCAACAAACTTAAAGGGACCGTATTAGGCTATTTTCTCATCTGTTATAATGTTGTTTCCTCATCACAAACTTACCTGGAGTTGTGTTTTGTTTCATTCACACATGTTTAATGTGTGAATGAATGTTTTCACACAAACCCTGCATATTTAGGCTGAGTTATTTTCCCAAACTGAAAACACTGTGTTTTTAAATTCCATACACCTTCACTTCATCATTTGGATGACTTCAGCCCTGGAATTGCCAATCTCTATTGAACTAAAGGTAAAAGGAGCTGTTAACTCGAAAACTACAACTTCATGACATCACAAGGTGAAACAGAGCATATTGAGATTTGTAGATTTAGACGAACTAATAACACAGGATTACTCAAACATGTGAATGAAACAAAACACAAGTCCAGATATGTTTTTGATGAGGTAACAACATCATAACATGGCTTAAAGCTCACAAGAGTCCATTTTGTGTAATATAGGACCTTTAATGGTGGAACTTTTCTGGCGGGGAGCCTGCCATCTGCTTGCTTCTACAGAGATTCAATAGCTTTTCCCAGAATGCTCCTCAGCATGGCATTAAACATATTTATTTCCATGGAGAAAAGCAAGTAATTCTGGCCAAGTGACAGAGCAAGTTTCTGGTTAGTTCTGTGGAGAGGCGACCCAAAGTAAGATTTTTTTTTTAACTATAAAAGCAATTATAATTGAAAAAAGCAAGGTAGAATGTTTAATGCAATGCAGTGGAGCATTCCAAAACAACAACAACTCCATGGAGACAAGCCTCACCAGAAAAGTTACATAGTACACCAGAGGAACTATCAGGAGAGCTGCCCTGAGAGTAGACAACCTTAAATGTCCAGACCAGAGCCTCGCATCCTAATGACTGACCATGGGCTCCAGTTAAAGGTGCACGCTTCCAAATGGCATATTGATGTTTGCTAATGTGGTAGCACACCTCATGCAATTTAAACAAGCATCTCTCAACAAGTACAACTATGTTCTGGTATGGGGGGCACCCTCCTTGTTTGGTGTTATTGCCTTGCACAGAATCTTCCTCAGTATGGCATTAAACATATACAGTTAAAACCAGAAGTTTACATACACTATATAAAACACATATACTTTTTTTTCCACTGTCTGACATGAATTCAGACTAAACTTTTCCTGTTTTATGTCAATGAGGATTACCAACAATTTGGGAAAACCCAGATGATGATGTCATGTCTTTGGAAGCTTCTGATGGGTTTATTGACAACATCTGACTTAATTAGAGACACACCTGGGGATGTATTTGAAGTCACATCTGAAACACACTGCTTCTTTGTGTAACATCATGGGAAAGTCAAAAGAAATCAGCCAAGACATCAGGAAGAGAATTGTGGACTCTGGTTCATCTTTGGGCAATTTCCAGATGCCTGAAGGGGCCACGTTCATCTGTTTAAACAATTCTATGCGAGTATAAAGACCATGGGAATGTCCAGCCATCATACCACTTAGGAAGGAGACGGGCTCTGTGTTCCAGAGATGAATGTGCTTTGGTCCGAAATGTGCTTATCAACCCAAGAACAAAAGCAAAAGACCTTGTGAAGATGCTGCTGAAGCTGGTAAGAGAGTGTCATTATCCACAGTGAAACGAGGACTGTACCAACATGGGCTGAAAGGCCACTCTGCCAGGAAGAAGCCATTATTTCAAAAGAAACAAAAAAAGCAGATTACAGTTTGCAAATGCACACAGGGACAAAGACCTTAATTTTTAGAGACAGGTCCTGTGGTCTGATGAAACTAAAATTCAACTGTTTGGCCATTATTGCATTATTACATTATTAGTATTGCTACATTTGGAGGAAAAAGGGGGAAGCTTGCAAGCCTGAGAACACCATCCCAACTGTGAAATACAGGGGTCGCAGCATTATGTTGTGGGTTTGTTTTGCTGCAGGAGGGACTGGTGCACTTCACAAAATAGATGGAGTCATGAGGAAAGAACATTATTTGGAAATACTGAAGAAACATTGTCCAAATGGACAATGACCCAAAGCCTACTGCCAAACTGGTTACAAAGTGTCTTAAGGACAACAAAGGGCCAAATGGGCCAAAATTCCGGCCAACTATTGTGAGAAGCTTGTGGAAGGATATCCAAAATGTTTGGCCCAAGTCATACAGTTTTAAGGCAATGGTACCAAATACTAATGGAATATATGTAGACTTCTGACTTTGAAGAAAGTCATGAAAAATTGTCTAAAAAATCCTTTCATTAAATCCTCTCATTATTCTGCATTTAGCAAATATAATTAATTTTGGTAATCTTAATTGCTCTAAAACAGGAAATTTTTAGTCTGATTTCATATCAGGCAGTGAGAAAAAAAGTGTATGTGTTTTGTTTTTTTTATATAGTGTATGTAAACTTGTGGTTTCAACTGTATATCACCATGGAGAAAAGCAAGTAACTATCTGATCAAGTTACATTGCAAGTTACTGGTCAATTCCGTGGAGGGACAAATTAACTCATCATAATTTCTTTTTCAAGGTGTTTTTGGACTATGAAAAAAAACAAAAAAAAAAATCTTATATTGTTGCCAGAACTGGTAATTGCATTTAGAATGTAAAATGACCATTGCCATAACAAGGATAATGCACAGAGTGAAATAGCAGTTACCTTGAAAATGGTTCCTTTGTGCAGTCTAAGCAGTTGACCAAAAACTATTACATGTAATAGTCCAATTTGTGCAGAGTCTATCAGGAGGAGTTGGGTGAAGGTTGGGGTAATGGTCCAGTTATGTTTTCACACCAGTGTTCACAGGTGAAGGTGACTACGGTCCAAATGACTATATAGTGTGCCCATTCTATTACTCTAATCTGCAGAAGGCTGTGTAAAGTCATTGAAAAGACTGGAGTAATTGCTGGTCATTCTGCTTGATGAGTTGAAGGGCAGAATCCGTCCGTCTGTCAGATGCCCTCCCACCGGGAACCGCCATATGCTCCATCACTGACCGCGCCAATTACGCCTATGGGCTTGTGTTGCTGTAGACACTGCCCCACCCCCTTAGACCGGGCCAGAACCACCACACACACTGAGCGCTGACAGGCCGTGAAGGCATCGCGAGGAGTTCTGTCTGACTGCTGGTGTGTGGGCTTAACAGATGCTAGGGCTGGACACATGCTGGGCCAGTGCAAACTGTCATGTGTGAATGAGCCGTTGGTCATATTTATTAAAGTTAGAGCTGTGCATTAAATCAATGTGGGAATGATTTGGAAAATGAAAATTGTATGTGTTACTGAAGTGAAGGAATTCTTAGTCGACTAAAGACTCTGTTAATTGATGAGTTTACTAAAGGTAGGCATGGCAAAAACGATCAAAACGATTATGATCTGACCATGAAGACTACAGCTACACGGGAGTTCATGCAAAATCAACAATTTAAACAGAAATGCACCAGGAAACAATGTATTGAAAGTAGATTAACTTCTAAATCATCTGCTGATTTACACCATACATTCTCCTTTCTGATGTTGTCCCATATAAATCGTCCAATTTATTTACACCATTGGCCGATTAATTGATTAAACAACTCAAGGACTACAGCCCTAGTATTTAAGTATTTATTTATTTAATATTATAGTGTTTAAGTGCACTATGTAACTTTTCTGGTGGAAAGTCTGCAACCTGCTTGTCTCCAGGGAGATGTTTTGTTTTGCCTGAAAATATTATCACAGTATTAGATTAAAAGCATCCTTCTCCATGGACACAAGTAGATGGCACCACCAGGCCAAGATACAAGTCAGATCTGTGGAGAGCTGACGCCGCCCAAAGTAAGAATGCAATTTTTCCAAGGCAAACTGTACCTGAAAATCAATCCGAAGGTTGGCGGTTCGAATCCCGCTCTCGACATTAACGTCATACGTAGAGCGGTCCGATCCACTGACCCACAGGTTGGCGGTGCGATGCCAGCTCCCACAGATGATTGCTGTCGTTGTATCCTTGGGCAAGACACATAACCCCCCTCGCCCCCAGTGTCTGTGTGCACCGGTGTATGAATGTGCGAGTGAATGGATGAGTGATTCCTTGATGTAAAGAGCTTTGAGTGCCCTGAAGAAAAGCGCTATATAAAAATATGACCATTTACCATAGGCCATTAATGCTATATTGTGAGAAAGTTTCCCCATATGTGCAAGTGAGCGTTTTAGTGCACCTCTCCTGTTCTAATTTGTATGACCATTGAATACAGCAATGACAACTACAGAATTTATTATCGAGACAGCCCGATCAATTTTCCTAGGAATTCAGCAACGCGGTTAACTCCTGCTCTAGCCCTATCTGGCATTAATGAGAAGACAGTTGTTTCTTAAGATATAGTGTAGAAACATCTGAAGGACTGGGCCAGAACTGATCAAAAGGAGCTGCCACTGTGCTGGATACGGTACAATAACTACAGCAGTCACACATCCCACTCAAGTCAGAATAACAAGCCACACCAAGTCAGGGCACATCTGGTGGTTCGACATTCAAAGACAAAAGACTGCTTTCTGCTCATTCGGTGAACAAAGAGAGAGAAAAAAAAAACAAAAAACAAAACACAGCAATATATGGAGTTTAAAATAACAGCGTAAATGTGTGATAATGACACACCACTCTGATGTTTGAGAACTACACAGCACATATCACAGTCAGATGTACTTACGGTTTGTTCTTTTCTGTTGTGAAAAAGTGCTGCATTAAAATAAAAGCAGTAGATTGAAGGAGGGCGCATAGTTCACAGAAAATAGCTGGGGATAAAATGCCAGAGCACTCAGCAATGACCCCCATTCACACATGCACCAGTCCCAGAACATTGCTGGGTCTGCTGTGTTCACACCATAGACTGTATATATAAATGGACATAGTTATGTGCCAGTCGCCACTTTCCAAATAGGAAGTGATCATGGGCTTCCGGCTCCATCGACTGTGGCTCCAATTTGTATTACACTGAAAAATTGTCACCCGCTCTCTGTAATCCAAATAGGAAGTGATCATGGGCTTCCGGCTCCATCGACTGTGGCTCCAATTTGTATTACACTGAAAAATTGTCACCCGTCTCTCTGTAAATGCTGCAGTGAGCCTCGTCATTTTGGTCTTAAAATGTTTGTATTAACCCGCTCTACATGATCCTGGTGTTTTTATTTCGCTTTTGTGTCCGTAAATCAAGATATGAACATTAAAAACAGACAAATCAGGCGCCTTATTTCCCCGAGGTAGCTAGCGTTAGCAACAGGTTTGATTGACAGCGTTGCTAAGCGCCCGTTCCGCTCCGTGGCATGGTGGCTAGCGTGTTAGCTACGTCCATTTATATATACAGTCTATGCATTAAGTGTTATATTGGTAAATTAATACCTTGAAAAAACATCCATTGCTTCTATGAGGGGACTTGCTCGTCTCCACGGAGATATAGATTCGTTTAAGGCCAAACGGTGGAACATTCCAGGCCAACAAACAACTTCAAGGAGAAAGGCAGGTGGCAGACCCTCCACCAAAAAGATACATAGTGCAGCTTTAAATCATAAAATGAGAATTACTAAACTATTCTTTTTTATAAATTTCCAGTCCAGTCTTATATAGCACAAAGTTAAATCTGACCTTGTCTTTGAGTTGGTGATATTAGTCATGCAGCGGGAATCCTGAGCTCTAGGTAGGGATCAGCCACAACAGCGCCTGCTAAGCTGTGCCTGTCTCCAATATATCTCTCCATTATTTCTTTTTAATCAAAACTATGCCTTTGCTGCCAGCCAGTACTGTTATCTCTTCTACCGCGCTGTAATTGTCCTTGGATAGAGGAGAGAAAATATCATTGTGGATCAAAATTCCCAAACATGCATATACAAACAACAATTACCATTTCCTGAGGCGGAGCGGCGCAGAATAAACAAATATGAAAGAGTATTAGTGAGGATTGTCAAGCTCCCAGAACACAGCCAGGGCGCGCTGCTCCATCTGCGGGCATTATTCACTATTTGTTTTGCTCACATCTCGTTTTTGTAATCACGAGTGGCCAGATTTCTCTAAGGGACAGTCTCTTACGCACATTTTATTATCAAAAACTGAATGAATGAAGTAATCTGATTGCAGAAAACGCATGTAAAAATAAGTACCTTTGACAGATAGGTGGCTTAATTAAAACAAAGTACTCAAAGCTTGTTGTGCATGAGATGTTGGCTCCAAATATTTTCAACACAATATTTGCATTGGTAAGAAAAAACGTTGGCAATTTAGTGAGGCTAATTCTGCAGAAGAGAATGGGAATAAGCGTTGCAATCTCCATGGAGACAAGCAGGTGGCAAGCTGTGGGTCAGATTTGTGGAGATGTAAATGCCCTTCCCCACCTCCATTCCCACTGTAAGAATGATGATTTTGAAGGTTTTTTAAGGTTTAAAAAAGGTTTTTTAATAAAAAACACTTGCAAGATAGATATTTTTAATGCCATATTGTGGAATTTTCCTGGCAAAGCAACAACATTTCCAGGTAGACGAGCCCTTCCGCCAAAAAGTTACATAGTGCACCTTTAACTATGCTGTATGTTACAGTACAGTACAGATTATTTTTATTATTTTTATTTTTTTTGGGAATAAGCTTGGACTAAACCTGGAACTAAACCTGGACTGGACCAGAACTAAACCAGAACTAGAACAAGAACAAACCAACACTACATCAGGACTAAACTGGCCTCAAAGCCGGACCTAACCAGGATAAGCGTGAACTAGTTAAATATAGTCGCAGTTGCAGTTTTTCCACCCTGGAATTCAAAGTGAACTGTTATGCCATCTCATAATCTGTAATATAATTTAGGTTCTATTGTAAAATTGTTACCATTGAATTTAATTTGCACATTTGCTACATGTTCCCCTGGCTTTTTTCAGAAATGTGTCTGTAGTAATGAAGTATACAGGTGGGAAAGCATGCAACACACAAGTCTAATGATGTAAATAAGTCTCATATCTAAAGTGTCAGACTGGAGAGATGTCCCCCTCTCTGTGGAACGGCCTGTCACCTCCTCCCTCTGAAGATTCACTGTGCGGGCCTATCACTAATAAAAACATGAAACCAATCTGTGGGAAATATATGGCTTTTCAGGAACTTGTCAAGCACCTAAAAATATGTTGAAAATTGATCAAGGGTTAAGTTGAGGTTACCAGACACTAATGAGAAAACCCATGTGATGTGACTTAATAAACACTGATTAGCAAAGGCTGGCAGTGTATTCAAACTACTTTATTAGATCTGATTTATTATTATTGGATGTTTAAAGGTTTATGTTGCTACTTGTAAAGTCTTTCCACTTTACAAAGTCATTTTAAAGTGTTGGTACGTGATTGCGTGTACCTCTCCGAATACAAATATACATATTACTAATGCATATGCCCATTGCATCATTTTTGCATGTAATTTTGAGATGTTTGTTAGATCAAGTATTCATGATTTCTGTTGTATTTCAAAATTATTCACTACGTAAGTTTTCCGGAGGGGGTCTGTCACCTGCTTATCTTTATATCGGTTTGCTTGGAATGTTCCACAGTATGGCATTAAACC
>KN486360.1:15908-56839 GCA_000787095.1 Periophthalmodon schlosseri | reverse complement strand
AACAATCAAACATGGAATCAGAAGTCACTTTTTGCATTACTATGAAATGAATATGTATCTTTCATATGTAGAGGTATGTGTCTCAGCATATCTCTTGATTTAAATCACAGTTGTGTTTCCTCCTGAGAAAACACAAAGATACTATTTCTATTTTCAAATCTATTGGAGCAGATATTTTCAGATGTGTGATATTTGCGAAGAAGCTCACAGAATATTTAAGCTGATGTATATGCTTTGGTTGCTTGGTTTGTCAATGTTTGTTTTGAAACTGGAAATATCTTTATGTTTAGTTGCATATAATTCTTATCTATATTTAAGGGCCTTGTGAGTGTAATTGGTTGATGACCCACTTTGCAACTCGTAGACATCTCTCCAGAGCATCTAGGCCAAACAGTGTGGGAGAAAATTATGGCCATTAAGTAAGTGATCCTTCAAGCTAAAATGCTGCTAATGCACTTTACGATGTTAGCACATGGTAGTGGTAATAAACAGACCATTAATATATTCCCCATAGCCTATTTCTGTTACGAGGGACTCGAGCCAAAATGCGTTAAATGTTCAAACCCACTATCTTGAAGATACTCAAAACCAAGACCAACCAACAATACATTAATGCATCTGCTGGCCCTGTTTTAGACCTGGTTTAGTCTTGGTTAGACATGGTTTAGACCTGGTTTAGTCCTGGTTTAGTCCTGGTTTAGTCCTAGTTTAGTGAATGGGGGTGAATTTGGAGCCAAGTTCCACATTTGGAATTCCGACTGCGAGTATCACAGCAACCAAAGAGCCAATCCAGAGCAAGGCCCTTTCTGCCCTTCCACTTGGTTTAGCAGGGAGCAGGCGCTTAGCACTGGCGCTTAGCACTGTCAATCAAACCTGTTGCTAACGCTAGTAGGAGTGACCTCGGGGAAAGAAGGCGACTGATTTGTCTGTAATTAATGTTCATAATTTGAATCACGGACAAAATAGTGAAATAAAAACACCAGAATCATGTAGAGTGGATTAATATGAACATTTTAAGACCAAAATTATGAGGCTCACTGCAGCAGTTACAGAGAGAGGGGTGACAATTATTCAAGCATTAGCTATGTCCATTTATATATACACCCTGGTTTTGAAAACTGTGGTCTTGACCCATTTGACTTGACTACATGTTTCAAAGAAGCCTACTTGATTTTAAAGGCATATTATGCAACTTTTTCTTGTGAACCTACTTTTTTTCTGTTGAGATGTTATTTCCTGCAGTGTTTCACAGCATGGCATTAAACTATCTTACATTTATTCAATAGGAGGTGATCATCTTGCTTAAAGACACCTTGAAAAACTTAGGGCTGAGCAGCAAAAAAATGCAGTATTTAAAAATGTTTCCTGTCAGTAGGGCTCGCCTCTCCACAGAGCTGACCTGTAATGGAGATATTTTATAAAAGAGATCTTGATCTCAATGAAATAAAGGGTAATACAAAGTTTATTCATAATTATGTTTAATGCCATACTGTGGAATGTTCATGGAGGCAACACGGTGTCAGATGCTTCACCAGAAAAGTTAAGTGCATCTTTAACCTCAAAACATTTCAACTACCATCCAGAAGTCTTTAACTTCAGAACTGACCAGATGACTACCTTAGAAACCCTGAACTTACTAGGTTTTGTGCCAACCACTCTGCCACACTATACCGCGTAAACATACCAGAACCCTGCATGTTACAAAGCTGCTGCTCTAATATAGTTTGTAAGGCTGTGACTCTGAATGACACAGAACTAATCCTACTCAGGAGCGCTGCCATCGTACTCCTCCATACATAATGCATGAGCCACAAACATTGCACAGAAATACACGCATATGCTCTGATGAATATGCAGAGAGCCCAGTGTTATGTTGATGTAGAAGAATAAGCCAGAGCCAAACTTTAAAAGCATCTCCATGGATTTTATTTGTAGGTCATAAATCAATGTTTAGCACTTTGTCATAAGGGACGCGATAACACATGACACAATTATTGAAAAGAAACTCACGGACACTTGTCAAACAGATAAAGACAGGACAAGCCCAGTACTCTGCCTGATCTGAATATGAAGCTATGAGCCCAACTTCAATAAGGAAATCACATTTGGAAAAATATTGCACTTTATAATGATCTAACCAAATCATCAAGAAACAATAGAATATATGAATGTTAATGGTAGGTATCTGTCTTGCTTTTAGCCTGGAAAAATGAGTGTTGATAATATAGCTGGGGGTGTAAATTCAAAGAACTACAATATGTCACTACCTCTGTCCCATCTTTGCCACTGCAATACATAAGCCAGCCTCCTCAGCCACTCCATCTCCTCCTATTTCTGTCGCCAGTCTCAAAAAGACATTTTTCCCAGTATATATATATTTATAATACTCTCGGTAATTTACATTATCTTTTCCTGTTAAAGGTGATTTGTGTAAATTTCCTAGTGGGGGGGGGTCTGCCAACTGCTTGTCTCTATGGCGATAATATTGCTTTTCTTGGACTGTTCCATAATATAGCATCAAACTATTACATTACATTACATTGCAGGTGTTTTTATAGGAAAGAAGCACCTTGAAAAACATGCATTCTTAGTACGAGTGGGATTGCCTCTCCACAGATATGACCTGTAACTTTGTGTTTTGGTGTCACAGACTTGTTTCCATGGCGTTAGAACATTTATTACCATAATGTGTAACAAACAAAGTAATAACATCTCCGTGGAGAAAAGTTGCAGAGTGCACCTTTAATTTGCTGGTGTCTTTCGGTTTAATACTATTCCCCACATCTCACTGACATGTGAGGCTGTCATGGTTGAAATAAAAGAATAGAAGCTTTTTTAAGAGTTGCCAATAGACATTATAAGTCTGTGAAGTTGTGGAGAACAGCTGAAGGCGGTGTGTAGCCCTGAGACAGATGGAGATGTCCCCAAGCACTGCTGTAATGGAGGATCAAAGCTGAAAACTCAAAAGGAGACAAGGAAATGGGCTCTGAAACCCAGTCTAGTCATCACTTCTGAGATATCAAAGATTTTCTGAAGGATTGAGTTAGGTACTTAAAGTTAAATTGACCAGTTCCATTGGAGAATAGTGAGGGAATTTACAAGTATTCAAAGCACCGTGAAATATGATATGGTACAAAAACAGTGATACTTTTCGTCGTCAGTGTAGTCAAGGCGGGTGAAGTGTATTGCCCAAAGGCACAATGGCCGTGTGTAATGACAGTCGAGGGAATTGAATCACCAACTGACCTGGGGTGTACCGAGTGAATTTCTAATCTTTTACAATTTGCTGAATGTCTCTCCCCATATGTCACTCCTATTTCACAATGGACAATCTTGTACAAAAAAGCCTGTGGGTCATAAAAAAAAAAAAAAATGTGGATGTATATTATTAGACATGTTTTGGAGGTCAGCAGTCCTGCTTAGTGATGTGACGTCCGTGAACGAGTCGGCTCTTTTGAACGGTTCTTTAACGTGAACGGTTGGAACTGGATTTCAGTTTTTAAAATAACCAAATCTTTTTCTATCTCCTTTTTATGCATTTTTACACAGATTAATGCTGAACCCACACAAGAATCAGTACAGAACATAGACTGTATATAGACTTTATACAGTCTATGGTACAGAAGCAGAGCGACACGACTGAGAGCTGCGTGCACAAAAATCATAATAGTAATTAGTTTTTAAATTATTATTATAATAGTGCAACGTTTTATTTAAATTATGCATAATTTCAAAGGGGAAACACTCTCTGTGATTAGTTTGTAGATTAAATGAGTTCTCACATTGGCTTCTAGCATATAAATAAATAGTAAAGAGCCAGTCTTTTGAAGGGCTCTTTGAAAGGAACGGATCCAAAAGATTTGGATCCCATAAAAGAGCCGAAAGTCCCATCATTAGTCCTGCCCATCTCTCAGATTCTGTAAGAAAAAAGAGATCCCATTCATTTTTCTCCATACTTCAAATATTAATAATTTAAAGGGAAAGGTTTTTGTAGTTGCATTATTTTAAGCCAAAAAGACCGAAATCTAAACTTGTACTTTTTTTTTTTTTTTTTGGTAAATTTTTGATTCAGAAACATATTGAATAATATGTTGTGTGTCTTATGGTCATTATTAACCACATAGTATATGGTTAACTTCTATTTTGAAATGTCTATGGGAAAAAATTATCAGATTTTTACTTATGGGCGGGACCGCTAAGCTCCATATTGAACTGACATAATTTTTGGGCAAATTGTGCCAAAAGACCGTAGCACTTGACCAAACTTGTCTTCAGAAGAACCAACATGAATCTTGCTGCCAATGAGCACAATTACTCAAAGTATCTGATCTGGCTAATGACTTAACATCTCTCTAAAGAAGATTACAACTGCATCACTTCACGCCACAGAAAACCAGGGAATTTGTCAACTTGCTCAAAGAGAATTAAGAGCCATTGATTGTGTTCATTTTATCCCATTTCGATGCTTTAGGGCTGGGTTGCAGTTTACCCAAGGCGGAGCGAGATTAAAAGAGACCCCCGAGGAGTTGCCGGGAGAGCCAAGCCGACAGTGGGACTAAGAGCTTTTATGTGTGTCCCATCTCTGCCTTGTTCTCAATGATGTGTACCAAAGCATTTGCATGTGATTAAAGCCAGTTATAAGACTGTGATTAGGAATGCTACTTGTCTATGGAAGAACACATACGAGCTTAGAAGAACAGGCATTGTCTCCCTTACACAGAGCCTGCTTTGTTTCCAGTTCTTCAGATGTACTTCTTTTTGTGTGTTCTCTGTATTCAAAGTATTGATTTCACCCAAATTATATAACTTTTTACGAGTTACTGTTTGAGTATAACTAAAGTTAGAGTTAAATAAATAAAATACTTTAATAAAGTAAAGAGCTGCATGAGGAAAGGCATCTGGTTTAAAACTAAAAACAAGTAATGTAAAAATGACTTGAAAACACATTAAAAGATAAATGTTATTATTCTACAGTCTGGCATTACATGATGAATGATTCAATTACAGGTGTTCTTATTGCTCAAAAAAACCTTGAAAAACATGCATTCTTTCTGTGAGCAGGGTTGCTCTGCACAGATCTGGGGCCTCATTTATAAAGCCTGCGTACACACAAATCGACGTTTGAAACGTGCGTACGCCACTCGCTAAAAAACAACCTGAAAGTAAACCATTGCGCTCCTCCACCCAAACTCTAGAGCTGCTGTACGCGGTGCACACTTTTCAGGGACACGGCTCAGAGGCTCACAGAGCAGAGAGGAGCCGTGATGGGAGAGAGTTTCTAAAAGTGGATGTTTGAAACTGTTCATTTTGATGTTATTTTTTCAGAAAAAGACACAGAATCGAATTGATCAGTGAGCATTTGTCAACACCAGCGTGTTAGAAGCATACACTATTTATTGTGTATCGTAATTTTACAATGTGCTGTGATCATTAGAGAGGAATAAAGGTGTGGCTCCACCCTCCTCCCCACACACACCGGAGCTCTGTGATTGTCTCTCCTCTCTCAAACCCGTGTGCATGTGGCTACAGCGTGGCCAAAACTGAACACATCCATGTATTCCCCGTGCCCCCTCCACACACGCACTCGCCGACTGCAGGCAGACACTTCCTTCACGTACTACACCTCCATGTGCATCTGCTGCTCAAAGCCAAATGAGAATAAAACAGACCCTAAAGCGATCAGTCGTTCTATCAGTCGTTTCTGTGAAACACTTGTTTTTAAATGTTGAAAGGAGGAGATTAGTCAATTTGTTGGCAGAGTAGTAGAATTCCCTTGTCACTAAAGTTCTACACTGTGTCCTCTGCTGCTGCTTCTCCCCCTGAGCCCCTCCCTTTTTGCCCCCGTGTGTCAATCAAGCCATCAAGTCATTATCGGCTCATGTTTAGGTAAATCTCATTCAGAACTCACTTAGCATTGTCCTTTTATGGTGAAATAGAGGCGTAAAGGGGGCGTGGCATGAGACGGGATCATGTGTGCAGATTTCTGCTGCAGGTGTGATCTATGAAGAAGAAAGTGCGTGAGGGAGTGTGTACGGAGGGTTTTGTATGTCGTACATGAAATTTGGGTGTGTCTGTCCATACTCTTTCAAGTAGAATTTGACCCACTGTTTTATAAACGAGACGGACTTGTAACTTGGCCTAGTGGCATATCTATTTGTCTCCATGGAGACAGATAATTTTACAAAATACTGTGGAACATTCAGGGCAAAGGTATTCTTCCACACAAGCAGTGCACATAAAAAATGAAAAAAGAGATGCCGTTCTTTGTTTTATCTCAACATATTAAATTTGAATTATGTAGTAAATCATATAGTTTGTTTTTTTTGCTAATATGATATGTCAAGGCAAGACTCGATTAAAGGTACTTGAGCACTTGCCAGATCTTTCTCTCATCCTCAGTGCAGTGATTTAAAGCAGGCTATTTGCATGTGATTAGAGCTATAGCTGACAAGGCTGGATGAACCTATACAACATAATCATTTTAGACATCTTCTTCCTGACACGGTCCTCCCTTGTTCGAACTATTTCTTCAAAGCACTTCGGAAAATTACTTGTACATCGGCATTGTGTTGGCAACTCATTTGGACCACCGGGTGAGTGACAGCACATGCCGCAAAGATGAGAAGCCAAAATGAAAACACTTAGAAAGGGTAAGCGTTGTCGCGTTGGTGGAAAAATTCAAATGATAATCAAGTAGATCGCGACCTTGTCTCAACAGTGTGGTAATGAGAGGACGAGTCTGGTCCCAGAGGAGGGAGGAGGCGGGACTCTTCATGCATGTATGTATACAGCAGAGGCAGAAAAACAAAAGACGTGTTTACATTTGGTATTACGGTTTGGTTTGGGTTAGGATACAATTACACAGGTCAGGTGCACACAGCATGTAAATGATGCCATGTACGTGCCTACACTGTTGTTGTAAGCATGTTGTTTGGAATAAAATGAATCAAAAAAGTGAACTTAGTGAGCAAAGCAATATTTCTGTATAATTCAATTGATTTAAAAGGCCTAATGCTGTAGTTTTTAATCAGTTTTTACCATGGCACCTCATTAGAAAAATACAAGATAACTCAAATGTTATTAATTAATAAGTTACAACAACAGTGCGTCTCTTTCTTCATCTCTCAGAAACGCCACCACCAACAAGTCAGTTTGATGTAATTCACAAAGCTCTCATTTTGATCATTCCAGAGCTAAAATTTAGTTAGTCCACTAGCTGCTCATCTTATGTCAAAATGAGAGCAATGTGTAATTACCGTATAAAGCTTTTAAATCATCAGCAAACCAGGAAGTAATGCCGGTGCAGTGTTAGCATGCTAGCTGTTGTTTGCAGCGTTGTGACGGCTCTGAAAGTTGTGATATGCGCTTATGAACTCATCACAGTGAATTATTAGGTTGGCGAGTGTCTGGACCACTGCAAACTGTTTAAAATGAACTAGTTCTGTTTTTTTTTGGTTTTTTTCTTCAGTAAAACTCATGTACTGCACCTTTTAAAAAAAAACGTCCTGCTTATTGTCCAGTGCAATCAATCCAAAAAGGTAGATAAAAATATATAAATCGATTTTAACATTCCACCCCTTACCACTACTTAAACAGCCTATACACAAGGCCAGCTATTTCCACACTATGCAGCACGCCAGGTGAGTTAACATGCCATATATTTCCGCTGCTCGGGGCTATGAACCAGAATCCAATCCAGCAAGTCCGGAAGTCCGTGAAGGCCAGCGGGTTCAGGCCTGGCCCAGAATCAGTGCACAGGTCCAGGCAGGAGGCGTGCTGGCTCACCCCTTACACCAATACATCCAAGGACAAGTGAGTGCACCTGGCAGAATGCAGCACAGAGGAACGGGCCAGAGAAATGTGGTTTCACACTTTCTCTGCAGCGGACATCGACTTTTTATTCATGTCCTATGTTTTTCATTTTAAGGCCGACTTTGATGTACTAGTATATGTTTGGTAGTGAATCCTTGGAACACAAATGTACTTGTTTTTTTAAATGTATAATCACTGACAGGAATTAATAACTCGATTAAGATTACTAGGCAACAGGGGCGGCACCGGAGGGGGGGCTTGAGGGGGCCCTAGCCTCCCCTAGAATGACCATTGCTCCCCCATAGCTCCCCCAAAGATTTTTTCCCCACTTTCATGGCACATCCAATCTCAACTTAAAATGTTCAAATGGCAACCACAGAGTTCAAAATGAGACTACAATAAAACAAGAATTCCATATTGGTTTTCATAAATCAGTACAGGTGCTAACTACATTTAAACTTAAAGGGAGGGGTTGCACTCGCATCCATATAAGACTCTATATTAACATGTTAAGTGAGCGCCTCCATTGAAGAACCCCCATAGATCCTCCAACCAAAAATGTCTGGCGCCGCCCCTGCTAGGCAATAATATAACAAAAGAGATTTAATCAGAATTTAGTCACAAATGAGATTTTGGTTTTCAAGGGCTTCTGGTGTAGGGCACATCATTTGTTTATCAAGTTACAGGTCAGATCTGTAGGAGGCAACCCCACTTACAATAAGAATGCATGTTAAGGAATGATAAGACCTAAAAAAACACACAAAAGATAGAGTAAATGAGAGGATTACTTCAAAGGGCATCTTGGCCAATTCGCGGAAATAATGTACAAATGGTTAAGGACATGTACAATTATTGATACCATTACTTAAGACAGATTTTCTTTCATCTCTAAAAGCTAAATGGACAAAAGTGAACCTACTGGGTAAACAGGTTCACGCGTGCACATTTGCAGATGATGTGGTCAGACTTATCGATGTGAATGGGCGGTTTTGTGGGGAGTTAATGCCACCAGATCAATGCTCATCGAATCCCAGTGTGAAGCCGGACATACTCGTAGTGACCCGCATCCAAAGCTCTATCGCTCCTTTTATACTGCTCTGATTGTAACAGCCTTCATCCTGCTTCCTCTACCTCCCGTGATCTCGGTCAGCGCACCTGCACTCTGATGACCGCTGCTAAAGAGCATCAAATCAACCCTGAAAATAGCTCCGAAGTCAGATGAAGTGTTGAAATGTAAGCATTTTAGATTTGATGCTATTGCTATTATTGTTCTCAAAAGTATCAAAGCTAGATATTCATTTGAGCAGGTACCGAGACTAAAAAAGTCACATTCACAGGACAGAAATAAACCTTTACAATGACTGAGCTGTATCAGAACAAGTATAAGACGCATAGGCTAATACGCCCACGGACCACTATGGAACCTGACGACTGAGGGATTACACGGGTATGAGGCCATATGGTAATACAAAAGAAAGTACTATGATTTAATGTTGGAAATCACATTCTATTGTCTACATAAACAGTGTTTTTTTAATTGTTATTGCGGTATCGGAATCAGCAGAGTATTGAGTTTATTTCTTAGTATCGAAGTTGAGAAATTTTAGAATCGTGACAACAGTAATTGCCATACAGAAATATCCTCTACCCCATTCCAACTGCAATATAGCCTTTCTGTGACATATAAACTAATGCAAGATTTTACTTTGGGTAAAGTAACAAACTATTCAAAATAAAATCAAAATCACTTAGTCCTTACTTTCACTCTAATGTTGAACCATGAGAGAGAAACTAATATCTGCGATACTCAAGGGTAGCCGTTTCCGCATGGTTCTCATCTAATAATGTGCCTGATTTAAACTGGAAGAATAATAAAACAGGGATTTTAATCTCAATCAAAAACACTTGATTATCGTCCTTGTTAATATGTGTTTTTGGCTGCTCTGAGAGATGCCCTCCCTGATGTAACGCTATCAGTGCATACAACGTGCCACTTCATTGTCTGAATGGAGATGTTATTGCTTTACCTGGAATGTTCCGCATGTAGAGCATTACACTTATCTATCTAGACAAGCAAGTGACACGGCCAAGCCAGATTACAGGTCAGATCTGTGAAGTGGTGAGCACATTCACAGGCAAGGCAAGTTTATTTGTATGGCACAACAAAGTGTTGTACAGAATAAGAAAGACATTAAAATCACAATACAACAAATCAAAATAATCATCATAAAATTAAGTTTAAAAGAGAAGAGTGGAAAATAAAAACATTTCAGTCATATGCACAGCTAAATATTGTCAAAGTAGAGGCCTGTCTCACATCATCACAAATACTGTTCCAGATTTTAGCTGCATAAAACTGAAACGCTGATTCCCCATGTTTAGTCCTGACTCTGGGCACCAGCAGGAGGCCAGTTCCTGAAGTCCCCAAAGTGCGAGATGGTTCATTTGGCACTTACATGTGCATTTAGGTGTTTTTGAGCAATAAAACATCTGTAAATGAATAAATGCAAGATAGAGCAGTTCAATGCCATACTGTGGAACATTCCAGGCCAAGCAATAACATCTCCAGGTAAACAAGCAGGTGCCAAAGTTACACAGTGCACCGTTAAGATGAGCTAAACTGATAACGCTTCATACATTGAACCACTACAAAGCTATTATGGAAATGTTTTTGTATTTGCTGCTCATGATGTGCCCACGGTGTCTAAATGAGTCCCACATTTGACCTGTAACTCTATTAGAGCTATATAATGCGTGTGCTTTTATCCCACTAGATGCAAGGCCCAGACCTATAACTTGACCTAACAGCTATTTAAAAAGCTAGTGCTGAGAGAGCCGAGTGATTGTTGACCTGTTTTTGCAAAGCCTCTTAATATTTTAATGGTTTTCCTATAAGAGCCTCCAATTACGAAGTACAGAGCAAGCACAAATGAACGGTTGCCATTGGAAATATCAAGCTGGAGTCTATCCAAGTGAATGCATAAATGATTTAACATGCTGCCTTCAAAAGAGAAAGGGAGGGTTTGGAGTCTAAAGCAGGGATATAAGAGGTGGGCGATATTGTCTTTGAAATCATCTGTATTCTTGCTAAATCAAAATGCCGCAAGATTTCACACCCAGGAAGAGAAAAATATCAAATTTTACTTCTTGTTCTTTCATAGTCCCAATCTTGTGTTTGTTGTTGATTTGTATACACCTATGAAGTCATAATTCTTCTTGTTAAAGATGCACTATGTAACTTTTCTGATAGGTCGTCCGCATGGAGATATTGCTTTCCCTAGAATTAATGAATGAAAGTACCTATCTCCATGGAAACAGGCAGTTGACACCAGGTGATACAAGTTACAGTTCAGATCCTGCTCACAGTAAAAGCTCATTTATACTCATGATTTAGACGCATACGGATATGCATGGAGGCTTCTGTCCATCCTCTGCGTTGTTCTGTCTGTAATCTAGCCCCTCTCTGCAGAACATGTGGAATCTTAGCAACGGCGCTGTGCATGAGCTAACTGCTGGGGGCAGTAGTGAACACAGCTCCATCGCAGAAGCTCAAGTGTTTAAAAGTGACTAGAGCAAACTGCAAAATAAATAAATGCTTCTCTCAACTCATTTCCAACAGATCTAAAAACTGCCATGGGCGCCGCCATGTTTGTTTATTTGTTGCTCTATTTCGTCTGTTTTGGTCAATTCTTCACCTGCATGTTTGTTCATTTGTTGCTCTATTTCGTCCGTTTTGGTCAGTTCTTCACCTGATCATAGACTGTACATAGAAGTGGACTAAGGGAGTGTGACGTCAGCTCCAGTCAAATGAAGCTCAGCTCAGCGAGCAGTTACAGGGGCAAATTTAGATCCGAGTTCCATATTTGGAATTCCGACGGTGAGCATCTAGCAACCAAAAGAACCAATCTGGAGCAAAGCTGCTGAAGGTAATGCCCCTTCCGCCCGCACCGCTGGTTTGGCAGGGGGCGGGTGCTTAGCAATGCTGTCAATCAAACCTGTTGCTAATGCTAGTGGGAGAGACCTTGGGGAAAGAAGGCAGCTGATTTGTCTCTTATTAATGTTCAATGTTCACACGGCGGTTATCAGGTTAGCTATGTCCATTTATATATACAGTCTATGGAACTGACACAGCCTTGACATTAGACATGTTTGGAAGTTTAAATGCAGTGATCGATACTTCCGTATGTACAAAAGTGGAGCATTTTGTACGCATTAAGAATGCAAGGTTTCTTTGGCAATAAAAACACCTTAATGCCAGATAAGTATGTTTAATGCTATACTGTGGAACATTTCAATCAATGCAATTACATCATATGAAGACAAGCAGGTGGCAGACACCCTCACCAGAAAAGTTTCACAGTGCACCTTTGATAATTATTTTAGCCACAAAATATCCTAAACTAGAATGGACATTGGTCTCATTCTGTATTGATTCAAATATATTATTGGGTCATTCTATCGAGACCCCCAACAGTTATCAAGATATCACATTTCCATCAAACACAAGTCCCGTTATTGGTAAACCGTAACTTTCCCTGGTGTTATCAAGCGTGTTTATTGCTTATTGGGGCAGTTCACAGCACCACCACACACTACAGATTAACTAACATAGTGGTCACTAAAGCAGGCATTCTCTGTGGTCAGCTAAATCAGACAGCGGAGAGGTCCTCGGGGAGAGTAAAGGCTGATTATGGAGAGAGAATTAGCAGATGATGCCCGTGGAAGTCGCTCTAAGTTTTATTCAATAGTGACGTATTGACCAGAAGCTTTGACCCAGAGCTCAATGAGGAAGGAGGTCTATATTTACAGCATCCTTTTGGTCAATGGGGGGAATAGATAACTACATCATGGCTATGGGATAATGGCATTTATATAGAATGCTAGAGCTAATATAGTGTATTCAGTGAAATGAAACACTGCTGGAATAATGTGTTGAAATAGGTGTTTTAAATTTTAGGATTATGTCAATTACTATGTACAATGTTTTATTAGGATTCCCATACGGCTTTTTACTGGGGTCTTCTTAAAAAAACAAAAGGAATTCAATTATTGTGTCGTGATTTATCTTGTTTTTTTAAAACCTACATAGAAAACCCCTCTGCTGGTGGCTGTGGCGCACTATATAACTCTGGTGGCTTGTCTCCATGGAGATTATGCATTGCTCGTAATGTTCCACAGTAATAAAAACATCTTTCATTTGAAATTAAAGACAAATACATTTAATAATGCCATCCTGTGGAAAATTTCCAGCTTAGCAATAACAACCCCAGAAGCAAACAGAAACACAACCAGAAACACTATGCACATTTAGAACATTTAGAAATTGAAATACCAATATTAAAGTGGACGTCGTAGGCACCTAAATATTATCTAAATATTAAAAAAAGGAAATGACAATAATTAATATAGGTAATCCTTAAAACAACTGAAAATAATTTATAATTTATTAAAAAAAAAAAAAAGTGAAACATTGGAATAATTGACCTTTACCAGTTCATGCTTTAAGCTCATGGTGAAAAGATGACATTACAATGGCCATGCTGGACTACTGCTACTTTTTTTTTTTTTGTTTGTTTGTTTGTTTTTTTAATGTATTTATTTTTTTCTTGTCTTATGCAATCTTTTTTATACTATGTTTAGTTTTTGTGTGTGGGGGGGGGGGGTTGAGGGTTATAACCTTTGTTGTTTTAGGTTATTATTTTCGTATTTCTGTCTTGTTTTCACGTTTATCATCATCGTATTGCTTCATGTTTTATTTTTGGTTACATGAGCTCTGAAAAATGTAAAATATTATCACAATTCCAACAAAGAATGGAATGTCAGTTTCAAATGATGCCTGGCAGATTCAAACTTCCGCTGCACTGGATCAAATGAAAAAAATGAGTTTGCAAAGGTCATTGGCTCATTTGTCAGATGGTGATGTTGGGATTGATTTGTGAGCTACAACAATCCCTGTTAAATCTGCGCTCCTCTGCAGACTAAATGTCATTTCCAAATGTCCACCACAGTCAGGGGCAGGAAAATCCCAGAGGGGAGCTTTATTTTACATGGGCTATTCACCAAAATGCAATTACGCTTGTGTATTCAGCAATGATTATCAAAGGACATATGAATGAAAGATTTGATGGATCAGCTCTGGCCAGGATCAATTTCACTGTCCTCTGTATTTACTTTTCATAATTAAAAACGCCACTCTGGCCCTTGTTAAGATGACACAGCACAAAAGCAGCTATAAGTAAATTCCAGATATATTTTAAGGGCACGAGATCCAGTCCCATAAGGAGCAAAGAAAAGACCAGTTTCCAAAGTCCAAACCATAAATGGCAAAGTTGAGATTTATGTCGTGAGCGGAAATGCCAGAGCAGAGAATGAGCCTACACATCTCCCCCTCTCTCTCTCTCTGTACATCTCTCTCTTTTTTTCCCAACTAATTCTTTGTATATATCTCTTTTTCTCTCTTTCTGTCAGCCCCCCCTCTCTCTACACACATCTCCATCTCTCTCTCTCTCGTACTCTTTCTACACATCTCTCTCTCCCTCTCTCAGTCTACAAATTCCCTTGTCTCTCAACACATAGCTCTCCCTCTCTCCTCTCTCTACAAGTCTCTCTCTACACATCTATCTATCCCTCTCTCTTGACACATCTCTCTCTCTCTCTCTACACATCTCTCTATCTCCCTTGTTCTCTCTCTACACAGTTCTCTCTCCCTCTCTTTCAGTCTACAACTTCCCCTCTTACCCGACACAAGTCTCTCTCTACACATCTCTCTACATACATCTTTCTCTCTCTACACAAATCTCTCTCCCTCTCTCTCTCTCTACATCTCTCTCTCTCATTCTCTCTTAGTCTCTTTCATTCTTTCTTTAGTTATCTCTCTTTCTCTCCTTCTCTCTTTCACCGATCTCTCCATCTCTCTCCCTCTTGCTCTCAATAAATCTCTACTCATTTTCTCACTTTCTTCCCTTCTCTTGCTCCCTCTGTTTCATTCACTCTCTTTTTGAGTGATTGCTACAAAGTGCCACATTCTTTGGAAATAATCCTGCCTTAAAAACCTGCTCCACACCGCTCCAATCACGCCCCTGGCACACAGTTAAAAGCCTAAACGCGTCTCCTGGTTAGCCAGGGATCTCACTCATGCACAGATGACAGAAAAGCTCTGATTCTTGCTCCTGTACTTCAGATGCTATGGCAGCTGGTCGGACCAGAGATTTCTGGCCCTGATGAGGGAGCAGGTATGGGGTGTGTGCCATTTTCTCAAATACAGCGCCACAGCCAAATTGTGTGATTATGTGTGTACTTTTAGTTTTGGTGTAGGAAGTTTGAAAGTTAGTCACATTTCACATTTTATTGCCTTGAATAATGTATATGTAGATATAACCTGACATATAGTATTGGCCTCTGCTGGTGCACAACTCATTAGGCTAAAAACAATAATTGCTACTTCTAAATTTAGTATTATGAACATAGACTGTATAAAGAAGTGGACTGAGTGTGACGTCACCCACAGCGTTCGGCTCCAGTCAAATGAAGCTCATCGAGGCTAAAGCAGGAATTCCGACCTTGAGTATCTTAGCAACCAAAGAGACAATCTGGAGCAAAGCTGTTGAAAGTAACACCTCTTCCCGCCCGCACCGCTGGTTTAGCACGAAGCGGGCGCTTAGCAACACTACAATTCAAACTTGTTGCTAACGCTAGCGGGAGTGACCTCGGGGAAAGGAGGTGCCTGATTTGTCTGTTATTAATGTTCATATCTTTAGTTACGGACAAACGGACAAACCCCAGGATCATGTAGAGAGGGTTAATACGAACATTTTAAGCCCAAAATGAAGAGGCTCACCACAGGAGTTATGGAGAGAGGGGTGACAATAGTTTTATGTAAAGTGAATGGAGTAGATGGAGCCGGAAGTGCGCCCACGAACACTGCCTATTTGGAACGTGACGGCCAGCAGGTTAGCTATGTCCATTTATATATACATTCTATGATTATAAATCATGCTAACTGTTTGAGAATGTCAATCAGTTTACACTATATTTCTTTTGCATGTTGGCAGCTGTCAAAAGCATAACAACACACACACACAAAATCAAACAAAATGCAGAGTTGCAAAAGAGATACACACACATAGACTACTATTATAACACTTGGAGACTGTAACTTTCCTGTCAGCTTACTTTTACTCCCCGTCAGGTGCTGAAAACTTTGGGGGGAAAAAAGAAACAAAAAAGTGTTTGTGGCAGTGACTGGACCGGTTGCTTCACCTGTCACTCCAAAGAGGTCTTTCATACTTCAAATAGTGTTTGATCCATCTGCATAACCAAACGCCAGTAAAAAAAGGCAAACCAATGACTATAAAACTGCCAACATCCTCCTTTTTGTAGATACTGGAGTTTGAACTGGATTTTGAGGTTTACGTTCATCATTTTGCCAAAATTGTGACCAAAAGTATGCTTGTTACTGCTACAATTCCATCTATTTAACACCGTAAATATTAGAAATTCTACAAAGAGCGTTCTTATCGTTTGACTCCTCTGTTTCTGTTTCCATGTAGGACTTGATTTTTCTGGTTCGCAGGGATAAGAGTTGGTGTGTAATCAGCCTCAAAAGCACAAACCGGTTGTTTTTAAGCCAAAAGCACCAAATAAACGCAACCTGCCAGAAACCACCGGCCACCACCGTCCACAGCCAAGAACAATGGAGGCTCCTGGTGAATACTGATGCTGGCCGTATCAATGGGAGTTGTGTTCCTCCCAATATCCAGCAGGCAAAAACTGGTTTGCATTTCAATGCTTTCAGTACTTATACATTTAAGGCACTGTACTAGATTTTTACTGTCTCAAAAGTGTGAAGAACAGAACTAGTTCATTTTAAACAGCTTGCAGTGGTCCAAAGTTATTCCTCACTTACCCTATGCACTCCCCTATCGCAATGAGTTTAGAAGCGCTTTTCACAACTCTCTGAGACTGGCATTTTGGTGTGATGGAAAACAGCTAGCATGCTAACACACACTTCCTGATTATTGGACAATAAAACACCTTCTAATTAGATCCAGACAGCACGCAGCGACTTATTTTGACCCCAAGAGCAATATATCTGTACTGGGGCATTACTAATTTTGCTCAGATACATGGGAAAAAAACAGGTACAGTCGATTTAAAGGTGCACTATGCAACTTTTCTGATGGAGGGTCTGCAACCTGTCCATGGAGATGTTATTACTTTGCCTGGAATATTTCAGTATGGCATTACACATATTTATCTTGCATTCAATTACAGGTCTTTTTCTTGCTTTAAAAATACCTTGAAAATTATGCATTCTGTGAACGGGCGGACCTCTCAACAGGCCTGAGTTGTAACTTGGTATAGTGGCATCATCAAGTATTTGTTACGATGAAGATACATTTGTTTAATGCCATACTGATGAACTTTTTAGGCAAATCAATAACAACCTCCATGGGGACAAACAGGTGATGGAACCTCAACAAGTCGTGTCAAAAAAGGCATTTTAGTTCAATCCATACATTTAATAATTTTCACAGAATACAGATCCACAGCTGTTGTAAGGTATTAAAAGCGGTTAAGTGCTTCCATAATTATTACAGAGATTAAAAAGACGTATTCATTCAGTGTTCATACAGTTTCCAGCAGTAATTGTCCAAGAAGCAAGCAGCAGTCAGCCAAAGACAATTTGTGAATACAAGATAATGAGCCAAATTGGCCCAATTAGGTTAATTATTCAGCCTAATTATCCCTGTTAAATAATGTCAGTGCAATGGACGTTGTACATTTTGGAATAGAACAACTCAAGTTGGCAAGAAACTCACTGCCTTACACAAAGACTTGAATAGACTTTTGTGTTTATCAGTTCACATCTATTAAATTAACAAAAAGATAAAAAAAAAAAAAAACCAATAATAATAATTTGTGAATAGATTGCATTGACTTAAACAGATCCAATGTACTTGACACTGTAAATGAAAAAAGAATAAAGCATAACCTGATGATTTCTTTGTGATGAGTTGTGACAAACTATGTTGGAGTTTTTTTTGCAGATTGTCACCCTCTTTACAACTGTGGAATGTATTACAGTGGTATGTTTCTTTACGATGGTACTCAGCGCTGGAGCTGGGCCATACAGGAAAAAAAGAATCACATTTTTTTTTTTTTTTATTGACTGATCGAGTTTTAATTTGATCTTCCATCTTACTGAAAACATAAACAGGTTGACTTCAAGTATAGAGAGCAGGGTGTCAGGATCACTACAGTTTTTATTTTGTGTTGATTGGACTGATAATTCTGGAGGAATCCACATTTAAATTTTGGAATGAGTTTGTTTGTACAATATCTTAAGCCTAAAAGCGTGTGTGTTACCACTGTCAGCGGAAACACGTGCGATGTCGTGCGCTAAATGAGGTCTTTCACTCGTAAACTGTGAGAAAATAATCATTTACTTTCCGTAACTTGGATCCTAATGATAAGAAGCACCAGAGAAGAGAACGAGAGGAGAAAAGGTGAGGAGCTGCATCAGAAGGAGGGAGGGGGAGTGGGGGCAGGCGGCACTGCACACACAGATGTAGAGGGAAGGAGACGCTGGACTTTTGGTCAAATTGTGCAGATTTAAGTCAAAACTTGTGAAATACGAGGAGACATGAAGAGACACGCTGTGGTTCTGACTCAGAGCGTTGTCCACAACAAGGTGAGCGGTCACTCCTCTACAGTACCACGTGCTCTTTGCCACAGGATTGGCTGTAGGCTTGTTGATTAAAATTTGCTCAGCGCCATCTTCTGTCTGCATTTATTTTCATTAGATACTGTACATATCGTTTATTTCTTTATTATCACTAGGGCTGATCCTACTTTTGTCCAGGGTCTCTCCCTGTAGTCTTAGTTTGATTCAGTCCTGATTTAGGCTAAAGCTGATCCAATACGATTTATTTTGAGCCGATGTGTCCAATCAGTCTTGCTGCCAGTAAACAATAGTTGTCGGTGCCAATTTTAAGATTTTAAAGGCCTATAGATTTTGTTACGTTATAGTAAAGTTCACAAATGAACACAATGCACTTATCTGGGATATAAAATATGCATGACTGTGTAAACATACAGCCATGAGACAAATCTGATGCATTGAGGACAAAGTGGGAATGACATACGGGCACAGAGAGACTAGAACAAAAAATACTGGTGCCGTATATTGGCTGCAAACTGAAGTGCCTTTAATGGAGAGGCTTTTCTAACCTCGGTGTTGTATTTGATGGACTTACAGAATGACCTGTTTAATGAGAATGGGAGATTGTTCCACGTAAAAACAAAGTGTCCAAATCCAAACAGCTGAGCAGACGGTCAAACTTTCACAACGTTGCGTGTGCGCATCGCAGAAACTCGCGGAGCACATGGCTCTGCCGCCACATGGCTCCAGGCACACACAGGAGAACAGCAGAGGGGTCGCGTATGGCATAGTGAGAGCAGACACATATATTCGAGCGTACACGGCACCGCTGTCCTCAAGGTGCACACAGACAGGAGGAAGGTGAAATTCACTGATGCATCAGTTTATTTTAATTAATAGCAAATAGTTAACACGGTAATTTTCCCAGCCCTGTTTAATGTCATGTTTCTAGTTTTGGTCTAGTGCTGGTGATACTTGAAATGCCAAATATTTTTTACACAGTGGTACTTTTTGGCAGCTTTACGTTTGTCCAAATCCAGATTCAACTGCATTAGTGTAGAATCTGGGATTAGCAAAATAAAAAGGCACAGTTGGGCTAAATTCACACTTCAATACACCCGTATGTTTTGAGCAGCTGGCAGTTTCCTGTTTTTGTATCTTTGCTTATTCCATACCATGACACATTCCCCGCGCACATCCGAGCGTCATGCCCATAGTATATTGTCATTCTGCTCCTCAGTTTCCTGCTTGGACTCAGTGTGAATGCTGCTGCTCTGGCACATTTGTACAGACGCGTTAAATCCATTGGTTCCACGCCTTGAAGGTCCGTACACGCACCCCACTCGGCCGCTCAAACACCGCAGTTGTTTCGGTGCATAGATCTCATTACTTAAAATCTGCGGCTGAGAAACAGAAGTTCAAAGGTCAGCAAATCCTCACTTCTGCTTGGGCTTATGATTCCATTCTGATGCAATTTTCCCTCTCTTCGATTCCATGATTATCACACTCCTGACCGGCAATTTGATCCCTGGTCTTACCTAGTTCAGTCGCTCCGTGAACCCAGCTCTGGAGCAGACAAAGTCCTCACGAAACCCCTTTTACCAGAACAATTTGTGAGTTCTTATACTCCAAAGTCTGAATTGTCAGTTTGGGTCTGTCTGAAGATGTCTGCCAACTTTTCTTTTTATTATAAAGGTCACAAAATGAGGCGTGTGATTTCAAATACAGACATAAAAGTTAGGATGTAATACAGGTGCTGTCTTCCTGTCTATGTGTAGGAAATAAAAAAATAAAAAAAATTGTAATGGAAAATAAAATAACACAATAAATGTATAATGTATCAATTTGCCACATGGAACACAGAGTACATTACATCAGGTACACAAACACTACCAGCTCAGCTCTGTCAATACAGTAGTTACTTTAAAGGTGCACAGTGGAGCTTTTTGGAAGGAGGGATGATGCTTGGTGATGTTATTGCGTTGTCTAGAATGTGCCACAGTATGGCATTAGACTTAGCAGTCTCCATGGAGACAAACAGACAATAGAAAGAGACAAATAATAGACCACGCCTTCCTGCCTTTAATAGGATCGATAATTGCTTTAAATATAGCAACGCGGTCTGAAGCACCACCAGACTAAATAACTCCGCCGTATCAAATAAAGTAAATCTAGAAAATGAGAAAAACTTTTTAAAATGCAGTTTCAAATGAGTTTGAAGTGGCGCCATATGCCACTATCAGATACAATGTCTTACTTGATAAGAGCAAATAAAGCCAAGCATGAAACACAAGCAGATGTTACCAAACTAATAAAGTTACACAGACACCATTTGGAATACTTTCACAGCTGCAAATGTAAGGAAGACTCAAGTATACAGTTGGCATTTCCCCTCAAACTCAATATTTATGTTAATTTGGTAAACTAGATCTTGTTTCTTCTACACAGTTTGGCTCATTTACATGTTTGATTTGCAATAATATTGTTGTGCGCTAATTAGCACTTTAGCATCTGGTTGAATAAATAAGAACTCTTAATATAGTGTCTAATGTACTAAAGATAGCAGCATGGTAAAACAATTGTAGTGAATAGTGAATAACCTTAGCAACTAACGCTCATAATTACTAGAATGGTTTCATGGAGTGGAGCGTCTTGCCCATGGACAAAATGACAAGTTGAGCAGTGGATAATGGGATTTGGACTATCAGCTTTACCTTTTGTTTCTAGTTCTTGGTGGCAATTTGTTTTCGAAACCAACTTTACTTAGTTTGACATAATTATTGTACTGCAAATCAGATAAGATAAGACACAATCCTGACTTGTTTCTCAATGAAGAACACACTGTTCATAAAACAGGCTCTGCGGTTGTTTGTGTAGCAGGTTGAACAAATTGCTGTCTTGATTTGAAGTCAACGGAACACATATATCGGGCTTGTGCTTTGTTTGTGCTTGCATTTGTTCCACTTTTGAATGCTTTATTGTGGCAACATTGCCACATGTTGGCTAACTTGTGTTTAAAAGTACTTGAGCATCATCATATATACAATATAACAATTCATTTGGCTATTGGCATTTCTCTTAGGATTACATTTTTTTTTCCATTTTCTTTAGACTTTGTACCAGTTCTCTCACATTTCTTTCATTTGTTGCAGTGCTGCGCTCATCTTTGTTCATAAAAACTGAAAGTTTAGCAGTAGACGCAGCTATTTCTATGGCCAGTTCAAGTTATTCTTGTTTTTGCCTCAGTTGTGCTGCTTGCTCCTTCAAATCATGCTTTTCTTTTAAGGCTGCTGCGCGTGCCTCTAGTGCAGCCCCTTCCGCCTTTTACTTGAAATAGAGGAGTGTCCATTTGTTGAGCTGCGGTTACTGACGCTTTTTGATGATTTGTGGGAGACTTTTCTTTCAATAGATACAGTGTCAGATGAGCGCACCTCCGCTTCAATCAGAGTCAGAGCATCCATGTTATCCATCCTCACCACACTGGCATCAGTGTTTGTCAACCACACATTCACTTTATCAATACATTCACTGACACACAGCAGTATTTTTGCTTCACACCATATAACATGTTTTTCAGATTCTTTAGGAAGCAAACCCAACAAAGAATCATGAATAGTTTGAATTTCATTGCATACACTTTTGTATTTATCAAACGTACATTTCACAATTTCTGTCCATCGTTAGTTCAACACTGACCACCTTTAGTTTGCTTGTTTTGTTAAACATGGCTTTCTTGATCTCTGTACTTAAAGTTTAAATTTCATTTTGTGCATTTTCCAAAAGTGTTTCCATATTTAGTGTAGCTATATTGTGGAGAGGCCCTCCTCCCGTGTTTGAGTGTGTGTGGCTGACTGATCTTGACACAGCGTTTTACTCTGCCCTGGATCCTCCAAACGTTTGTTTAAGCCAACGCCGAGTCACCATTCTGTCTTCGTGCAGCTGGAGCTCACACGTTTCATAGAGCAAGATTTTTACTTTAATGTAGCGACTAAAGCTGCTCAGTGTAACTTTGACTGGGTGTTTAGAATAGACGCGTGCACTCCCATGACGTTTGATTGATAAACTTTATTGAACTATCTCAAGAACAAGGAGCTGCGTGGCTTCGCGGTCAAAAACTCACCCAGTCTCACACACCTGCACAGCTGAGCCCACCCATATCAACACACACACTATGACGCACACATTCATAAAATACTCTGAAATATTGGTGGTTTTCAGATTGTAGAATGTGATGACGTCATACTCCCAGATGGGAGGAAGAGTACTTTGCCATGAAATATCCAAAAGATAAATGCACAAATGTTGAACCTGTTCATTTCTATTTGTGACAATACCCTAGAACTCACCACATTACAACAGAAATCTGCATGTTAACAATATTCACTTTAGCTGCCCCCATCTGTATTAAATATAATGAGTCTATAGAATGTTGTGACGTCATAATGGCTGGAACAACTATAGTGTTCCAAAAAATAAGGAAAAATGTGTTTTACTTAAAAATTATGCAAACACATTTTGAGGCATTTTTAACATTTAACAACAACAAGGCGTTTAACATTTCTGTACATTTTTTACGTTTTTGCTTTACAATGACTCTGATCCCAAGTCTGAAGAGCACCAGGGTGAAACATTTAAAAACACTCAGCAGCATCCCAGTAGCTTTTAGTTTCTTGTGAAATAATCAGATTATTTCACTTTACCTGCCAGTGGTCTTAATGCAGTGGTCCGTCAGTTGAAATCTAATTAACCAGGCATTTCCCCGTTAAAACATTTCCACATACAAGCAATACATCAATTATCTCATTACAGATCTGAAATTAAGCCACTACACATGGTCCACTCACATAACTTTAGCCCGCATTCCAACTCCTTCCCAAAATTATCCCAAAAATAGCTTGACGTTACTCACAATTACTCAAATATGTGTCGAAACTTGGTCCAACAGCGAGACCAAACAGGTGGCCAATGAGATTACGATGCGTTCGAGGTGATGAGAATCTGGATTAACTTTGAGCACTTCTTGGAGGCAGCGTGGAGTGATTTATAGTGGACATAATGAGCAGCGTTGATGAGGTATAAATGCACAAAGTGATCCAACCATCATTAAATACAGAGGTTTACCGAGGCCAAGAAAAATACTCAAACTTGTGCTAGCTTCACTTGGACTGAGATACATTGACGATGAAGAAGAGTGGACTAAAATGTGAGATGCGCTCCATGAACTGTCTTAGTTAGATCCTGTCTGGAATAAGGCCAAAAATGCTTAAAAGTTGCTAACTCTAAAGAGGAGGTATAATGAGAAATTGATTTTTTTGGGCTTTTTCCCATGTTATAATGTTATATTCCTTCATCAAAAACACGCCCGAAGAGGTTTTATGTGTTATCCATGCGTGTTTCAATAATTAGTTGTAAGATTCTGTACAATGCTAACCCCATAAGCCTACGTCCTCCATGCTCCCACATAACAATTCTCCATAAATATACAAAAGCATGACACAAATCTGTACACAGAAACTTGACAAACCTGATGTGATGTGCAGTCGTTTCATTAGCAGGATGCACGCTAATTGTGTTGTGATAGTGCTCTGAAGGAGGAGTGACTTAACATAGAGAGCAAAGGGAGGAGAGATGTCAAAAACAGAACGTATAAAACGTGTTAATATGTTGTTTTCAGCGAATGTAGCATTTTCAAAACAATAAAAGGTAACGTGGTGATATAAATATGTTATGTGTTAGCACTGAATGCCTCATAGAAGTAAAATACTCCCTCTTTAATTTACATTTACAATAATGTTCAAAAACAACACGGAGTGCTTCATAGTTAAGTTGCAGGTCAGCTCTGTGGAGGAATAACCCTGCTCTCAGTAAGAATGAAGGTATTTGAGCAATAAAAACATCTGTAATTAAATAAACGCAACATGTTTAATGTCATATTGTGGAACATTCAAGGCAAAGCAATAACTCTGTGAAGACAAGCAGGTGGCAGATTAAAGTGTTTCATAGTTAGAAGTGGCAGAGCTGTCAATCACTCTGTCAGTCAACTCCCACATTATTGGCCTAATTATCACTTTTATAAGGTATAATACATAATTGGGTGTTAAAGCAGTTAAAAATAATGAACTTGGAAGGTTACACATAGTATTACTACTATGTAATACGTTCGGCTCCAGTCAAATGAAGCTCATCGAGGCTAGTAGTTATAGACACGAATTTGAAGCTGAGTTCCGTATTTGGAACGCCTGATTTGTCTATTATTAATGTTCATATCTTGATTTACGGAGACAATAGCTAAATAAAAATACCAGGATCATGTAGAGCGGGTTAATATGAACATTTTAAGACCAAAATGACGAGGCTCACTGCAGCAGTTACAAAAAGAGGGGTGACAATTTTTCAGTGTAAAGTGAATTGGAGCCAGACTCGATGAAGCCTGAAGCGTGCCCGTGATCAACGCGGTGGCTAGCGCGTTAGCTATGTCCATTTATATATACAGTCTATGATTTTACTACAAGATTATCTAGAAAATAAACCAGAACACAATAGAGTTGTGAATTGTACCTTTTTCTTCATATTAGGGGTGTGAAGATGAATTAGTTACTGTAAATGGTTATTAAAGTCATAATATAGTCATGTTGTCTTTAAAGATAATCGTGAATAATTTAAAAGCAAAAAAGATGCAACTCATATATAATTTACACTCCAAAAAATGGATGGCTGTTTGTGTCACACAACCATGAAGGTATTTTTTTCCTCACAATAATTACACAAAAACATCTGACATTGTTACAACACTAATTTCACTTTAAATATGATATTCAGACTCATATTTCCTGTGAACATCTGGCCCACACACAACAGACCTCAGTATACATTCTTTGTAGTAGTGGAACCCCGAGTACAGAATGGCCCCGCCCAACCCTGAACTTTCCACCCCTCTGACCATCCCCGTTTTACAGTGAATCCCGTAAGCAGAGAATAAGTTTAAGGTTAAGACGCACTCAGACCCATGATACTGTTAACTGCTTACATATTCCAAACATAGCCGTGCTAAGCTACACTTTATCTCTTTGAGCTCAGCAGAGGCATAAATACAAGCCTAATGTTGCCTATTCTTCCCGCAGCTGATGCCATTTGACGCATCCTTTCCCAGGGACTCTGAGGAGGAAGCTGCTTAGTGAGCGTCATAAAGATTCAAGGGTGAATAATGTCCCAAGTTCCTTTATCAGGGTCTGACACGCGAGCTGACAAAGTATTACCGTATTTTTCGCACGATTAGGCGCACCTAAACGCCTTCAATCGTTTCAAAAGCTGATCATGCGCCTAATAATACAATGCGCCTTGTACATGGCCCAGTATTAAAACGCATACAGGTCTCAGTTACGGTAAGCAGCCGCGACTCGATTTTCCCCCGTAATAGTGCGCAGTGCATGCTGGGATACCGGGAAACTGGCGTTTCATTTCCATTTTAATATTTTTGTAAATACCCTGAAATGGCTCCTACCAAAAGACACGCGTACAACGCTGAGTTTAAACTCAAGGCGATAAGCCACGCACAAGAACACGGCAATAGAGCAGCAGCGAGAGAATTTAATATCAATGAATCAATGGTGAGGAAGTGGAGGAAGTATGAGGATGAGCTCCGCCAAGTAAAGAAGACAACACAGAGTTTCCGCGGGAACAAAGCGAGATGGCCACAGTTAGAGGACAAAGTTGAACAGTGGGTTGCTGAACAAAGAGCAGCAAGCAGAAGTGTTAGTACAGTCACAATTCGTATGAAGGCAATAGCGCTAGCTCGCGAACATAACATCACTCTCTCTCTCTCTGTGCGTGACTAGCGTTCTATTGTCAGGAAATATCACAGAGTGTGGCATCGTTTCATACAGCGATGATCTTTGTAAGAGTCAAAATCTCTGCGGAAACAGCCCAAGCAGCTAAAGCTCTAAGTTACAGTGTGATCGTTATTTTAACACTGTGATTTCCAGCGGAATTATTTCTTACATATCGTGTTAAGGAATATAAGTTAAGATTTATCTGAGAGCCAGATGCAGTCGTCAAAAGAGCCACATGTGACTCGCGAGCCATAAGTCCCCGACCCCTGATCTAATGGATGCGTTATGCATCTAATGGATGCATAACGCACCGTAACTCCAGTCTCTACTTTAGCGCCTTATGCGAAGCGTTTTATTAAAGGTGCGCCTTATGATGCGATGCGCCTTATATATGTAAAAATAATTAAAATACGTCATTTATTGAAGGTGCGCCTTTTGATGCGGTGCGTCTTTTCGTGCGCAAAATACGGTACCATAACAAGCTGCTATGCATTTTCATGACTTAGCAAAAGCAACGCTGTCAGCAAAACAAAAATTGTTAAGGCTACAACAACACACTCTGCGCCTGATTTTGGAGACTTAAAAGGAAGGGAGAAATAAAAGAGGGTAGTGACACACCAGCAGACTACGAAAGTGCATTCATTAAATATTCACTGATAATGCTCTGCTTCTATTGCTGGGATTCAGATTACATCACAGCATTATTTAGACCTGCAGTGTTTGATAAGAGATAGGCAAAATGGCTGCTGTAAAGTGCAGTGTCTGGTGGAGGGATGCCATCTGTATGATATTAAACTGTGTGTATGTAGTATGGTATTTAACATATGGAGACAAGCAGGTGCCACCAGGCCAAGTCACAGGTCAGATCTGTGGATGCATGATTTACAAGGTACTTTCGAGCAATAAAAACATCTGTAATGAACATTTGAAAATTCCAGGAAAAGCAATAACATCTCCATGACGACAAGCAGTTGGCAGACCTACAGTACCACCAGAAAAGTTACATAGTGCACTTTTAATATGCCAATTTTGAAGTGTAGTTGGACAAATAGATCGAGTCACAGATATGAATGATCTGGTTAAACATTTATGTGTCTGCTAAATGTAACCTGATTATTTATAGAAGTCACATTGTCCTTGCCTGGCTAGTCCAGAATGATATCTCTCTGTATTTTTATACGAAGGGATGTCAGGCTGGGCACCACACCTGTGTCTCGAGCCAGGCTCAAACATGATTGTGCTGTCAGATTTCTTTATTTCTCTGACGCATGCCATTGGTCACATATTCTTTTGAATAAATGACACCTCAAGTTAACAGATTAAGTTTAGTGCTTTGCTTATTGATTCTGTAAAAATCTGTGATGTATTTCAGTCACCTGCGATATTATTTCCTTTCTTTTTTCGTTGTAAGCAGGTATATTAGTTTTTGATACAGATGAACCATGTGTTTCCCTAATTGGCTAATCCACCTGTCAATCACGCGCTTCTGAACTCGAGGAGATTCACAGGGGAAGTACTGAAGTGTGTGTCAACACTGCAAAATCTACATAAACAATAGTAATGTACCTGTTTAAATTAGCCAAATGAGGTAAAAAAACAAAACAAAAAACAGCAGATAGGCTGTGGTCAACATGGCTCCAAAACCATCATACTTATGTAGAGCACATTTCACATCAAACAAGGGATTTTTAATAGAATAAAAGTTCATAATAGCCTCAAACTCTGGCACAGTTGGCTGAGACACTTTTAAATATGGATGTTGCAAACACTTAACTCCGAACTCCTAAAATGTGTTTTCCCCATGTGCATATGAAACACATGTCCAGGAACTCTGCCAGGCTCTGCAAAGCTGCCATCAGCACAACTAGACCAAAAGACACCACTTTAAATTCTCTATTGATTAAAGATTAACTTTCTTGTGATTACAAAAATGGTCCCTCAGTGAAGGCATCAGAAAGGGCCTTGGCTGCTCCTTCAGATTGTGAAGATTTTCGATCAGGGATGTATTTGGCCCAAGAGAGATGTGTTCCCAAACCACTTTTGAGATAACTCAATTGTCTATGAGCTGTCCAACTATGCAGCGACGAGTGCCATGGACATTACATTGCATTGAGATGTTTTGGTGTTAATCAAAGAGGAAACTT
The DNA here is from genome assembly GCA_000787095.1 of Periophthalmodon schlosseri. Lineage (NCBI taxonomy): Eukaryota > Metazoa > Chordata > Actinopteri > Gobiiformes > Gobiidae > Periophthalmodon > Periophthalmodon schlosseri. Next base: position 28,391 of record KN486360.1, on the reverse strand, counting down.
AAAAAAAAACATATTGATGCTATAGTTGTCTTGTCAATACATGCATGAATTTCTGCCTTATATAACTGTATAGACCCTTACTCTCTATCTGACATTTTGACCCCATCAATTTCTTAATTTTGAACCCAGCCTATTCAACATGCGGACCAATAGAATGCTGTCATGTCATCTGTAACCCATTAATAAACATAAAGTAAATATGGATTGAACGTTACTGGCAAAAAAATAATTCTGTATGAAAGCGTAAAAAACTTCCATAGAGACGCGTTTGCAAAATGCCAAAATAATATAAAAAAGTATATGAAAGAGCCATCAGTAACCCCATTATCTTCTGGGTCATTGTACTGATGAATACATGTATTTATTTATTTATCTTTATTCATACAGGGAGAGGCCCGATGACAGTACCAGACTTTTTCATGAGCGCCCTGTTAAAATACAGTACAATACAAACAAAAGCAAACAAAACACATAACTGCACAGGTCAATTTAAAACATTAAAACAGGTGCAGGTGTGATTATAAATGTTTATCACCAGATTATTCAAGTGCATTAGTGGCACCAATGTATCCAGTTTTGCAGGTCCTTGAAATCAACCAAAAATAACCAAAAGCTTTTTCTTTTCCCATTTCAGTTCTAGTGCAGACAGTTTTTAGATGCAGATAATCATAAGATGTTGTATTAAAAGTTCCTGTATCAAAGTTCAACAAAGAGATATTCAGACAGTCTATCAAGTAGACCCTTATAAACACATTTTAAACAGTGTTGTTCTCTTCTGACAGATAGCGATGGACAACCTACTTTGGCCATTAAGTGTACAATGATGGGTTTTAAATTCATCACTTGGTATGGAACGAAGGGCTGAGTAAAAGAGCGGATCAGAAGGTTTCAGAGTAGAGGCTGAAGTCTGCATGTATATTATATCTCAAGGGCTGAGTGAAAGAGTGGATCTAAAGGTTTCAGAGTAGAGGCTGAAGTCTGCATGTATATTATATCTCCATAATCTAGTACAGAAAGAAAGCTTGCTTGAACAAGTTCTGTAATTAAAAGGGATTTGCTTCATTTGCTAAAATGATAAAAAAAACAAACAAACATATACTTAGTTTTATTTGCATTCAATGATAATTTAAGATTTTTAAGGGAATTTAGGATTTCATTAAAATCTTGCTGCCAGTTTAATTTTTCCTGATCAGCAGAGGGAGCACTTCCATACAAAACAGCATCATTTAAATATGAATGTATGAGGCTTTTTCTTAAATTACAACCAATGGAATTAATACATATAGTAAAAAGTAGCAGGCCCAAAATTGAGCCTTGGGGCACGCCTTGCTTAAAGTTAAAACATTTTATTTAAACCCATCAGCTACTACTGCCTGGGTTCTGTTTGCAAGATAATTTTGGAAACAATTAAATGTAGCATTGTCAAATCCAATATGCTTCAGACACTTCAAGAGGACATGATCCACTGAATCAAAAGCTTTAGTTAAATCAATAAACAGAGCTACACAGTCTTGTTTGTCATCAAGGGCTGTGAAAATGTCATTTAAAACTTTTGTGGTTGCAGTGACAGTACTATGCCTTTTTCTGAAAGCCAGTTGATAAAACTTCAAAATGAAGCATTTATTTAAATAAATTGTAACTTGATTTGCAACTAATGTTTCTAAAACAAGACAAGGTAATTTAGATATCAGCCAGAAATTATTTACATTTTAGGTAGTCCCACCTTTATGTAAAGACAACATGTGCAGGTCCTTAATTCTGGTATAACTGCCATTTGAATTGAGAAATTAAAAATATGTAATAGAGGTTGCTATCACAGGCAAATAGATTATTCCTCTTCCAAAATTCACAAAACATTTTCCAGAAAAGGAATTCCTAGAGCACTGCAGTAGCAGCACTGCTGCCCCTCAGCCAGATGTGAAGTTGGCAGATCCGACTAAACTTCATGTCACCGAAACAGGGGGATGGAATTGGACCAGACATTACACATTGTTTTCCCAACTATAGCACCATGTCTATAAGAGATTTGAAGTCACTCTGTAACACCTCGGACTGTTTTAGTTTAATGTAATTGGAGCCGATGGATATGTCGACATGATTGGACAATATGTCTGTTGAGCATGGTGTTCATGTGTGACACCTGAGCTCCACCAGTAAAAAGATCAGATGTAAAGAATTGTTTTATGAACTTTAAAACTTCAAAACTTACACACAAGGCCCCGAAAAGGAGCCCACTGTGTTGAGATGGCTTGAGATGGATTGACACAGGACCAACACACTCCGCACTCCGCCAGGAGGTATGTATTTGACAAGTAATGTAGAAATCCTTGCTTAATACTGGAGTAGCATCATAGTACACAGATATTTACACCAGCTCTATATTTTTTGAGCTTGTAACTTTGATTTACTGCCACTGATCAAGGGATTTTTGAGTAAAAATGTCCTATAGTGTTTTCGTCAGTGTGCTTTCGTACATGCATCAAAGTATAGTATCAGAATACTTTTGAGTCAAGTAATTAATATCTCAACATCTTGGTTTAACATTAGACCAATCTAGATGAGATGTAATAAAATAAGAGAACCTATGGGTCCCAAAATAAGGAAATTCCATTGTTGCAATGCAGGGTATGAGAACAGCTGGAGAAAAAATACAAATAAATAACAATTAAAAATATACTTAAATGTAACCATTTTAGACATTGAAAAGTAAATAAAAAGAAATAAAATACAAGAAGTAGAGTAAAACTATAAGGCCACAAAACTATGTGAAGTGATGTGATGACAATTCTGATCTGTACTGGCAAGGCTTAAGTGGATCGCGCATTGACAGGCAGCAGCATTGTACCACCCACCGTCAGCTCCCTGCCTCCCCTCTCTCTCCCCCTCGCTCTTCTCTCCCTCACTCTCCCCCCCTCCCTTCCCTCCTCCCTGGGCCTCTCATTACTGTCAGCAGATCTGTGATATCTTCAAGCAGGGCCTCGCGGCGGGGCTCCACTTGCACGGCGCTCCCGAGTGGACACAAGCTGCCAGCTCTCAGCCTGCTCCCCCTCCCATGGACATAGCTTTTCCGCAGTTTAAACCACGCAGCCAAACATTACACGCCTAATTATTCACACTCATTATTTATCAGCTTGCTTTGACTAATCGTCCAAGATCGTTTGGACAATAAATGTGTTTTACAATTAGCATGGGGACGCTAACATATATACGACTATTACAGTGTAGCGCTGGGCCAATTAGATGGGTTGCTTTCCAAAAATAGTATGCACAAAGGAGGCCATTTTCCTGAAGTGTCTTTTTATATGTGTTTTCTAATATATGCAGGGTTCTTTATAGTAAGGATATTAGGAAGGGGCGAAAGCAGCAAAAAAGCAGGTGTAAGCAGAACTAATGAATATGGCTATAGTCGGCTTTGTCTCCATGCAAATCAGCCATTTTGTGACAGATAAGGTTTTCAGATAAGTGCTTTAAAATGCATTGAAAAAGTCATCAAGAAAGTGCATGATAAAACTAATGTCCTATTGTAAATGTCATACACTCAAGTAGAAAAGCTGTTGGGACGTAGGCAATTGCAACTGTGCTATAATCAGTACTAGCTTTGTTTATACAAACTGATTTTTTATACTATACTTTTATTTAAAATACATGTACGGCATGGCAAGTTGTAGTAAAGTTCAAATAAACCATTCACTATAAAATAAATACTCAGAAAACATATGACATTAATTAAGAAATAATTAAATACATATAAATACCTACCTCTATGATCCACACATGAACGAACTTGCACTTTTTGGATGTTTATAAGCGAATTTTAACCCCCCATTGAGTCTGCCCCACTTCACAGGAAACATTGTTTAGGACTCAGGGTTTTTGAGGGATGTAAATTTGCTATCTTGCAAAACAGGTGCTTCAACATTGGGTGGTAATAACTATAAGGACAACAAATAGCTTTAGATCGGGTTAAACAAACACGCTGGAGTAATTTATGTATCTGTGAGACATCAGTTTGAGATAAACAAGAACATAAAACACATTGCAAGTGTTTGTACTGGACGCTATTGGCAACATGTGGATTTAGCCGATAACACTAGCCAAAGAGCTAATGAGGTAATCAATAACTGGTAAGAATAGGGCCAGTCAAACAGAAGGGAAACTTTAATTGTTTTTTTTTTGTGTGTGTGTGTATGTGTATGTGTATGTGTATGTGTGTGTGTGTGTGTGTGTGTGTGTGTGTGAGTGTTGTATGTGTGTATGTGTATGTGTGTGTGTGTGTGTGTGTGTGTGTGTGGATTAACGACACCTGGTAGTGATCAACATAAAAAGTCCTTTGTAATAATGAGATTTTGCCACTTATTGCAACATTACCATTCCTTTAAAGACATTACATTCTGAAAAAGAATAAAATGACGCAAAAACATGAAACAAGAAATTTATGGACTCAAGAATCAATATCAGACCATAAGTGAAAAAAATGAAAAAAAAAAAAAAAAAAAAAAAAAAAAAAAAAAAAAAAAAAAAAAATCACGCAACTGTCTGCAATGTATCAAATCCCCATCAGCTGTACTTGAACCATTGTTTCAGTCAATTATTTTTAATTTATTTTTGATTAAAGGTGCACCATGTACCTTTCTGTTTGGGGATCCGCCAACCGCTTGTCGTCATGGAGATATTGCTTTGTTTCCAATTGCTCATTTACATTGCTCAAAAATACTTTGAAAAGACATGCATTTTTACTGAGTGTCCCGCAGACCTGGCCTGTAACTTGGTCTGGGAGCATCACCTGCTTGTCTCCACGGAGATAGTTTAATTCCGTCTGTGGAACATTCCAAGCACAGCATCTCCATGGAAATAAGCAGGTGGCAGACTCTCCACCAAAAAAGTTACACAGTGCACCTGTAAAATGTTTTTAGAATTGCTCTTAATGACAGACAACTTCATGACCTGCCAAATTATCCGAAACATAGCCTCTTTTCGAATTCTCTCATGCACAGATTCATTGCATGACCTTGCTTTCTTTGTAAATACTTTTATTTGTGTCAATTAGACAACAGCACAAGCCACATGATCAGTTTAAGGAGAAAGCGCCCATTAGCGAGCCAGTGTACAGCCAGTGATAGTCATGCAACAGCTGGGAAGGGCCGCTTAAAGAGTCACCACATCTGATCAGCATCACATTAACTTTCAACTTATGGACACTGTGGCTCTCCTCCAGCCATCTCCACACCAAGGTCACTTCTGATGAAATCATGATGAAGCCTCCCTTTTATCTACAGATTTCTCCTCCTCTTCTCTTTCCATCTCTCTCGCTCTCTCTCTCTCTTTCTTTCTCTTATTCTCACTGGGGTCATTTTGAGAGTTCCCAAACCACTTACTAATAACTTTATTTTCTATAATCTGGCCAACTATTCTGTCAGGGGTTGGAGTTAGTAATTACAAGGCTAGTAGACATGTTTATGATCTTTAGCAGATTTTCCCCACTATATACGTATTACTCTATACTTGTTGATTTGTTGCTAAGATGCAAGATGGTACCACTTTATAATAACTACTTCTTAATGTCTTAAAAACCTTAATAAACAACTTGAACAAAGATGGAATCAACGTATACTTTATTAAGAAAGATTCTGACTTAGTATCTTAATTAATACCCTAACTCCTAACCCTGATCCCTTAATTAAGTAAATCATAATTACCGTATTTTCTGGAGTATAAGTCACACCAGAGTATAAGTCGCACCAGCCAAAAAATGCATAATAATGAAGAAACAAACATATATTTCACATATAAATCACATCTGAGTATAAGTCGCACCCCCGGCCAAACTATGAAAAAAAGTGCGACTTATAGTCCGGAAAGTACGGTAATTAAGTCTTTCTTTCATTCGTTCATGGTTTATTAGCTATTTAAAGTGTTGTTATTGCAAAGTGTTACCGTAGACTTATCTCTATCTCTCTCCTCTCTCTGTCTCTCAGCGCTGGTCTCTTGGCACAAAGTTACCAAACAGTGGGGTGACGGCTAAGTTTTAATTATAAGACGTTCCACTGAGTTAATTGAACCTAGCGCGCGCCCCTAATTTCACTTGCAGCAAATCAAGATGTTACTTATGTAAATGTGTCCGTCCCACTGGGAGACAGGGACTGGAGCCAGAGCCCAAAGTCATTCTCTCCTCATGGCTCTGAGTTGCTGCATCGGCAACTTCATCCAGAGGACTTTTATAAAGCAGAGACACTCCTTCAAACGCCACGCTCTCAAGGAGGTCCATGTGGCACTAGGTCAATGTGAGCCTTTGAGAACACTTTTAATAAAATGAGAGCTAAAAATGAGTAAAACTGCCTTTTTAAAGATATAATGACATTCAGAGTAAAATTTTGCCCACATGATACTTTCTTCCTTAGGAAATGTACTTAAATATTTAAAAAGTTGCTAGAAAGGAGCACAAGCAAGACTATAATGGCAGCAAAAACACTGACTGTAGCAGTAGCAGGTGTCATTTGAACATTACCTTCATATTGGTATTATAAAAGTATTATTCTTTGTAAGCTTGGTACAAAAACGCTGCCTTTTGAAAACACCAGACGCATATATACTCCCTCTAAAATATTGACACAGCTAAAATCTGAAGGAATTTTAGTTTAGAATTGACTTGCTCGAATTGCTTTCTTGAAACACCTGCGGCTATTAATATACAGTCCACTGCTTCTCTGAGTCGGCCCATAACTGCAGACCGTATCCACACGATGCACTAATACTGGCAGAGTTTGGGCAGTGCAACTAAACGGTGAAACCAACGAAGAAATGCATTTCATAGTTTCTAACAAGTCTATAGTGTCAGATATGGTAAAATTAAAAAATGAACTACAATCACAACTGAACATGGGTTGCCAGTGCCTAAACCTGCAGAGTACACATACACGTTTGTAAAGGTCATGTCTCTCGTTATATTTGATTTGCACATTTATACCTTATATCTGAGAATACAGATAGGTAAATTTTATGTTCCTTTCACTAGCCAAGTATTTCGGGCTAGAATGTCAAATTGTACGGTGCAGTGGTGTACTTTCTATTATCTATTTTCACGTAGATAACCAGGTGATGCCATCAGGTCAAGTTATAGGTCAGATCTGTGGAGAGACGATGTCGCTCACAGTACGAAAGCATGTTTTTCAAGGTACATTTCAAAAATTTTATCAATGCTGTAGATTTGAATGCAGTACTGCAGAACATTACAGATAAGCAGGTGGTATATCTCTGACCATAAAAATTACATAGTGCACCTTCAATTAACAAAAAAACAAACAAAACAAAAAAGCACAGGTGATTGTTGGCCCTATCTCTCGCTACGCATTTGTAGCTTGCGTGGGTTGGACAGACAGGTGCTGGTGGTAGACACAGCACGTCCATGAGCTGCGAAGCATTTTAATGAGACGAGATAGATTAGGAAGAATCCGTTAGTGCTGACGAGGTGTTAACTGCGCACTGCTACTTTCCAATATGCCAAGGACTTACGGGAACACCAGGACTTACGGGAACACCGGGCTCAAATCTCTGATCCAATTTGGAAACAAAGCAACGCTATTAAAGTCATCAGGACAAACATGCATACAAGAGGGGATTAGGTCTGACAGGCTCATGATGAAGTCCTGCGGGAGGAGGAGGAGCAGTAATGATAATCTCCATTTTGTATTGTAGCACCAGTGAGATGTAAAAGACACTAGTTTGCATGTGTTGATTGAATATGGCCCATAGAGACTGTGCCTGGGAGCAAACATCCACACAGGTTTGCATTTATAGTGATATTAAATTATTGTGTTTTTGGTCCACTAAGTATCTCTTTTCTGCTTGTCTCCATGGAGATGCTATTGCTTTGGTAAAGTAAGGTACACTTTGCCTGGAATGTTTCACAGTATGGAATTAAACTTGTCTGGCATTTATTCAATTATAAATTGTTGTTGCTAAAAGGCATGTCTCGGAGATAGATATAGACAAGCTTAATGCCATTTAATGCCATGTTGTGTAAAATTATAGGCAAAGTAATAACATTTTCTTGCCTGACCAGCCAGTCCATTCTACATTCTGTTCGAACCCAGAAGGGTCTGGAATCGGACCATAGAGTGACAAACCTCCGTCGTAACGTGGGACGATCCAACCACAGCCACTAATTTGTATCATGTGTTTCTCAAAAATTCTCGTGCCATTCAGAAGAAAATATATAACTTCTTTTACCTGATTAATAAGAGTTTGGTGCTTCAGTTACTGATTCTGCAGAAATTTGCGATTTTCTTTCTTTTTTTACTTAAACTACCATGTTTCTTTTTACCGGAACGGAGCATGCATCTCTCTGATTGGTTAATCTGCCGGTCAATCACACCCTCTTGAATCGGGGAGACACGATACAGTTCCAGACCTACTCGTCTGTGTATAGTTTTGTCAAAGCGGGTGGTTCTGGCTGGCCAGGGAAAACATTTCCATGGAGACAAGCAGGCGGTGGACCTTCCACTATACACTTACATAGTTGAAAATTGATGAACAGGTTTAGGAAGTGCTTTTTTGAAATATAGTAGCTTATCATCACCTTAGTTAATGGAGAGAATTGAAAATGCAACATAAAACACCTCTGAGAGTTGTGGTTACAATCTGCAAAAATGTCCTGTCCAACTCTCTACATAACACTTATTCACACCTTCAAAAATTGGCAATGTGGATAAGCCCAAGAACACAGCAGCAGTGTTGCTAACTTTCAGTAAAGAACCTCCAAGTTTCTGCTAACAGAATAATAACTTTAATAAATTAAAGGCATTGTACCTGCTTTTTACTGTCTGTAAAAATGTGCTGTCTCATTAATGCTAACATTTCCTAGCATCCTAACTGCTGGTTTATATAGTAAATTAGCTTTTTTTTTTTATTTTGACCTTTTTCAATATATCTGTACTGGGACAAGACAATTTTTACTTTGAGTCATGAAAAAAAATTGAGCTATAGCCACTTTAATTCTAAACAAATTAAATTATGGACTCAACATCTTCAGCACGTTTCTAATTCATAGGTTATTATTACCAAGAGATTGAAGACTTTATTTCTCAATTCAGAATTTCAGAAAACGGTGCATGTTTTGCCTTTACACAAAGATGGCACAACTAAAAATGTAAATAATTTCCGGCCAATATCTAAATTACCATGTCTTGTAAAAGCTAGTTGCATATCAAGCTAAAATGTGAAGTCTTATCAATCGGGCTTCAGAAAAGGGCATAATACTGCCACTGCAACCACAAAAGTTTTAACTGACATTTTCACAGTCCTTGACGATACAAGATTGTGCAGCTCTGTTTATTGTTTTGACTAAATCTTTTGATTCAGTGGATCATAAAATCCTCTTGAAGTGTCTGAAGCATATTAGATTTGACAATGCTGCATGCAATTGGTTCCAAAATTAGCTTGCAAACAGAACCCAGGCAGTAATAGCCGATGGGTTTAAATCACATTTTTTAACTTTAAGCAAGTAAGGAGTGCCTCAAGGCTTAATTTAGGGTCCACTACGTTTTACTATGTTTATTAATGCCATTGGTTGCAATTTAACAGAAAGCGTCATACATTTATATGCAGATGAGGCTGTTTTGTGTGCAAGTGCTCCCTCAGCAATTTTAAAACTGCAGCAAGAGTTTAATGAAATCCCAAATTCCCTAAAAAATCTTAAATTATCATTGAATAATGGAGAAATAATATAAATGCAGACTTCAGCCTCTACTCTGAAACCTTTAGATAGACTCTTTTACTCGGCCCATTGTTTCCTAACAGGTGATGAATTTAAAACTCATCACTGTACACTTTATAAAAAAGTAGATTGACCATGGCTATCTGTCAGAAGAGAACAACACTGTATAAAATTAATTTATAAGGGATTATTTGATAGACTACCTCAATATCTCAGTTGGTTGTTGAACTTTCATACAGGAACTTTTAATACAAGATCTCATGATGGTCTACGTCTAAAAACTGGATGCACAAGAACTGAAATGGGTTATTTTGCTTCCCAAAAATAGACTTCATTTCAAGGACCTGCGAAACTGGATACATTGGTGCCACTAATGCACTTTAATAATCTGGTGATACACATTCATAATCACACCTGCACCTGTTTTAATGTTTTAAATTGACCTGTGCAGTTATGTGCTTTGTTTGTTTTTTGTTTGTACTGTTCTTTATTTTAACAGAGCGCTCATGTAAAAGAGTGTCTCCTACTCTCAATGGGCTTTCCCTGTATAAATAAAGATAAATGAAAATAAAATGAAATTACAAGAACAAAAAGTTTTCCTTTCTTTCTCATGTTCCTTTGCACATCAATAGTCTTGCAGAGACTCTTTCACTGGCTTCCCAATCCAGACTCTTTGCACTTTAAACCTTGCGGGAAATCCCATCCACCCCTGGGGCATGACTGATAACAATGAGACTGTTCACCTCCTCCCTCTCCCCATCTCCACTCGCACCTTATCTTAAATACCTTCAAGTCCAAGCAGCCACTGGTTTGTTACTGCATTGAGTGATATAGAGCCACATACACGCAGCAGACATGTGAAAAATTACCAGAAAAAAGCGGCTGTCGCATTTTATGAATATGGAAAAATGCCTCAAGAAATAAGGGGATTAGAAAAGTATTACAAGACCATCCCTGAAGCTTGCAGTCATTCTGAATGGTTTAAAAAAGTTAACAAACAGTTCACTTTGGTAAACTGGGTCCCAACTACAATTTGGTGAGTATGGATTCAGCTCAGCAGGACGTACCGCTCAAAGCTTATTCGCAGCAGGAGTAACAACATAACAAGCCATTACAAATACTAACAAATACTAACATGGTGTTTTAGGTTTGGGGACATTTTGGGATGATTTGGTCATTGTGACATCAAGCCCTAAAAGCAAAGTAAGCGCAAAACGACACCATAGCACCTTTTCACGATGGATAAAATGCCAAAAACTTGAGTTCAAAAGTATATGTAGTTCACCTATCACACAAAATTGCACTTTTTTTTTTATTTATTTGCCTTTTTTTTTATATCTTATATGATGTTATATTAGCTCTTCCACAAAATGGTAAAAATGATTAAGGGTTAAAGCTTCACCTAATTCACTAATCCTTGGCTTCTTCCCTGATGTAGTTATTGCTTTTGGTCCTTTGTCAAAATGTTAAAGAGATCCGGGGAATGTACTAGTATAATTTTATCTACTTTCCAACGAAAACATTTTATTATTACTTGCTAACATGGTACCAAACATTAGAAACGATATGATGCTACACATTCACTTTGCCAAAAACTAAGCATGCCAATTGGCTGCTGTCATTAGTCAAAACTCCGCTCAAAGTCCCTTCTCTTGCTGAACGATATCGACGGGAGCCATTCCAGATTGATAATGTGTAGAGCTCAACTCAAGTGCTACACATCAATCTAGCATTATCCAGGTTAGCACAGCCCTAATTGAGACCATCACAATCCTACCACTAGGTTTGGAGGTACCTCGCTAACAAACTAGCCAACCCGCCATAGCTTTTTCATAGTGGGACTCCTTGATGGACAATGATAGCTGAAGACCACCACTTTGAGAGACAGGACAGATCCAGAGACTTGGCAAAGCGGTTGAAGTCAAAGGCGGATGCACCACTCTTACTTTAAATGTCATACTGTCTATTTAATTTGCATGGAGGAAGCATCGGGAAGCACAGGCTCTGCCAAGTTACAGTCAGCAGAGAGCTTCATTTTGGCTGGAGTATAAAAAGGATGTGAAAGACAAGGAGTTACAGAGAAAGAGCTCATGACAGCAGAAATCAGTATCAACAAAAGTTTGGAGCTGCGAGTCCTCGTTAGAGCCAAACAGTAGATTACACCACTCTGCCTGTGTTACTATAGATTTGATGCTATATAACTGTCTCCTGCTATTCAGACATGCATGTTATAGGCAGTGTTGGGAAGTAACTACATTCATGTACCAATAGTACAATAGTAAAGTTGAGTAACTGTGTTGTTGTTGTGATACATTTACAGTTTTCATTTTGTGGCCTTCAGAATATAGTTTCATTTTGTTTCCTTAAATGAAAGCAATACACTGTGGTACTCGATCATGTAAGTACGCTTCAAACTGCATGGTACTAGAGAGAAAAATATAAAATGCTGCTTTTGTATTGAGTTCAATTTTGTGCAATTTTTCCTTCTGTAATTAGTGAAAAATAAATGCAAAACAAACAGTGCAACAAACTGTGTTAATTCTATGTACCATTTTGACACTATAATCGAATGAAACTCAAGGTGAAAGTATTCTAAGTATTCAGAGTACCGTACTCTGATTGGACCATTTATCGGAATATGTTATATAATACATTTTATTAGAGGTACGCAGTATACTGTAACTAAATGCACACCATATTTTTCCAGTGATTTGAGAACTCGACTGGCTGCAACTCTCTGGTGATTGGTCAAATTGTGCCTCACCCAAAGC
>KN486360.1:5381-15807 GCA_000787095.1 Periophthalmodon schlosseri | reverse complement strand
TGAGGAGATAATAGGTGAATAGTTATAATCAAGTCACAATTCAAAAGGAGTTTCCGAGTCGGGGAACCCTGGATTTTTCTTTTGTTGTTTAAAAGTATAGTTTCCAAGTCAGTTTGGGGGCAACATTTGAGAGATAAAGCTACATACAAAAGACTCCAAAATGGCCAATTAAAATTTAAAGCAGAAAACAACTGAGGATGCTTCACGCTGTTGTAATTGTTAATACGGTAACACTTTGTGATAACTATACTTTAAAGCATGAACAAATACTTAATAAACTATTGGTTCATTATGAATTAAGAATAATTCAGTCTTAGGGTATTAATTAACTAGTTACTAACGCCTTAGGGGGTAGTTACTGTGCCTGAATCCTCATCTGTTCAATACAACTCGGATGGATCGGCCAATCTAATAACAGATGGTAGCTTTAAGTGTGTGTTCATGTTTTATTCATGCTAATTAAAGTTTAGTTATTGATATTGTTAATACTGTCTCTTTTTAACAACATGGTATTTGGGGTCGAATTTCTAGCCCTCCCAAGACGATTCTTAGAAACATGCTTGAAACTAAAATGGATTCACTATTAACATAAACTCAATAATGTTAATGACACCACAGGGCTCTAAACACCCAAATTCTACTTCTATGCAACCAGAGAGAGTGGTGCAAGGGCCAGTTTCTCTAAAACATGCATCTCAATCAAAATCTTTCCAAAAATGTGCTACTTGAACACAAATTCTAAAACATCACAAATATATTTTGAGAAGACACCATGGCAACATTGTCATCCAAGCAGCCATGACACTGGCTAACAAGCTCTTTAATATTCATCTTTTCTGAATGGAGCAAGCGCAAGTGGACAAACAGATCCAGATAATTGCCAGACCATTCATTACACAGCTAATGAGTATTTGGGCTCAAATGTTAAATATCAGTCATCTCAGCCATGGCACGATTCACTGCTCACCTTTGTCACCGCAGTTTATGTTGCAGTTCAATCCAAAAAGCACAAGTGCAAACATTTCAGATTAAAGAAGATCTGTGCCAGCTTTTCACAAACGTCTGCTTCCTTTGAAAAGTGTAGTTTTTTGGGCTGTTTCAGAGCTGATGGATGGCTGAGAAAAAGTCTACATTGAATACAAGAGTAAAATCAACAAACAAAATCTAAGCGTCAAGGCAGTATTTTGGCAATCCAATGAAAGGTAAGGCTATAACAAAAATATATAACTCTTGGTAACACTTTATAATAACTATGCCTCACTGGCCTTAATGAAACATGAAGAAAGAATTCATAATGAACAAATAGTTTCTTCATCATGAACCATTTCATGCTTTAATAAGTCTAATTAAGGAGTCATTTTTATTACGCATTACCTAAGAATTATTTCATAGCCATAGTTTTTTTAATGATCAGACGTTTGTCCCAGAATGGGGGAATTAGATCGCTGTGGTTCAGGCTGATTCTGGTTCATGATTAATTAATCATCAAGCTCCAAATGGATATCCCGCCGATGATAAGCAATGTGGGTGAAGTGTCTTGCGTAAGGACGCAACAGAAGTTTCCACTAGAGCCACTGTATTCCCTGTATTCCCTGTGGTCTCCCATCCAGGTAGTACCCACCCCCGGTCTTGCTTGGCTTCTGAGATCTGACAAGATTGGGATCTGTCTCTGTTTAGGTCACCCCATAGTGAAATAAGAGTCTTCACTTCTTCACTTTATATTCACAAAGGTCATTATTGTTTAGCACCAAAACCCAAAGCAAGTCTGCGTCCTCACTCTTAGAAAGATCACCGATCATATCACTGATCATATCCAGGTCTCACTGTGTAACCCTCACAAATTAACTCTGCTCCAAATGACACTCCCAGATAATAACATTTTAGTTATTTATTTGATTATTTCATTTCTCACTGTCAGCTCCCCTCCCTGAAACCAGATAAGCATTACACCTCTAGCTAGCACCGACTCCACTTTCTCCTCTGCTTATTCAAATTTCCAGACTGGGGCGTATTGCAAATGACAAGACATATGCGTTTTGCTTGTTATGAGGAACACATCTCTCTGTCTACAAAAAAACAAAAAAAAAAAAAGGAAGGAAGACTAATTTGCACACGGCGCGCACACGTTCTGGCTAATGATTGATAATGTTTTATTAATGCAAAATATTCTCTGCCAGGGACCTAAACAAATCGTGGCAATTTAGTCCCTCCAACGCACCTTATCAATCATGTGAGCAGAGGAAGGCCCATGCATCAATGACATATTCTCCTCAAGCAAGTTCAGAGGTCCTCCAACAGCAGCTGCAAACGCTGCACCACGAGAAAATCTGTTGTTTTTGCACTAAGACTGACAAGAAATAGGTTGCGCTCACGTGGCACAACATTCAAACATCCCTATTGGTTCAAACTAAGGTGGTGGAGAGGTTGGCATTCTATTGGAAAATTTGCTGTTTAAAGCCGTGGTACCTTATTGTTGTTGTCTTTAAAATGTGAAAAAGAGAACTATGTTGGTTTGCAGAGGTCCGAAGTTATTCCTCACTTATCTTATGCATTCCGAGCATCTTAATTATTCCCCGTGATGAGTTTGTAAGAGCTTTTCGCCAGTTTTTCAGGTTAGAGCGTAGTTTTACGATTATGGTAAAGCTAACACAAGCTAACAATAACTATCATGCGAAGTGCGCGCTTCCTGATTATCGGACAATAAAACACTTTATAAATGGATGCAGACAGTACACAGCAGAGACACCAAGAACTGCTTATACAATATGTTTGCACCGGGGCAAGATACATTTTTGTTAAAATACATGGGAAAAAACTGATACAGAGCTTTAACTGTCAAGTTGCATATATGTTTATCTGGTTTTTGATTAATATCTATATAATATTAATTACTGGGCCTATACACATGAAACAAAAACTGGCACAAAGTCTTTTCTGTTAGTATAAATAAACAAAACTAAACATATTTTTTCACAATAGCTTCAAAAAGTGGTGTCATTATTCAACACCAAACAACACCATTTTTGTCAATAACGGTTTGGATGTCTGCGAATCTCTCAGAGTTATATAGACCCCTGCCCTCCATCTGAAATTATGATATCACGAAACTGTACAATGTGAACGCAACCTATCCCCACCGAATGATGTAACACGACTATGATGTTTACATTTAAATACTAGAAAGACTATGCGGAAATGATGTGTCGAAGTGTTTCTGTTGCTAATGAGTAGCCAGTAAACAGCTAGGAGCCTGGGGTTACAATATGCTTGAGGGAGAATTTCAGTGGCTTGCATTGCATTTTAACACCCAGATAAATGAGCTGTTTCAATTACTGAAAGTAGGCCACAGAGAAAGAGTAATACAGTGTTGGGCCATGCAGATGCTGATGTAACAAGTACTTTTACTGGGAGAGAGTTACAAGCCTGTGCAGGTAGTGATTCTGTCTACAACATCGGTTCTGTCTGGTTGGTTGTGGCTTGATTTTTGACTATGACAATACAAAATGTTGTATGCATATGTTTTCTCTCCATCTTCATCGGCATCTTGGAGCTTGCAGGTTGGAATCACTTTTTAACTTTTCCGGAGACCTGCTTGTTTCCATGGATGTTATTGTTTTACTTGGAGTGTTCGCAGAATGGCATTCAACTTGTCAAGCATTTATTCAATTAGTTCATTAATCAATGTATTGCCTCTCCACAGATCTGACCTTTAACTTGGCCGAAGAAGTTTTTTAGATTCTGTGGCCACACTCGTCTGCAGCAGTGAAAATGAAAAAGTACAGGGTGAGAGACTGAATTCTCTTGGCTCTAAAATTTGACCTTGACCTGTTTCAGTTCAGTGTAAAAGGAGCATGAGAGGAGGGCTCTGCATCCCACTAGCGTCGGCACTGGGTGAGCTTTTCAGTGAGTGAGTGGAGTAAATTCTTCTTCATGCTGTATGAGAAAGGAGTTTATGTTTTATTAGTTTATTCATATTTTAAAGAACACATATCACGTTTTCATGTGGCTTTAATTCCCTTTTAAACATGCTTTTGGTCATTTTGGGATTAGTATTTCACGTTATCTGCATTTTGAAAATATACTTTTATAAACTTCACGTCCATTTACAAGGGAGGGGAGGGATTTTGGCATGCGAGCTCCCTCTGCTGTCAGCAACGGGAATTAACAATCAGTAAGTAAACAAATTAGGTCCTTATCCCCCGTGAATATGCTAATAGAGCAATGTGTTGATTGTGAATATAGTTTGACCAAAGAATGATTCCGGTGATGGCTTACGAACTTAAAAATGGCACATGAGAAGTTTGGATTTTTACCTGTGACGCAACTAAACTGGCAAAATGCGAACAGAGCATTTTTGAGCATTCAGAGCAGATTAAGGAAACAAGCGTGTATGTTTTAGATAAGGACAACAATATAGCATGCGGGCTCTAATTTAATTTCAGCTATGACAATAAAAGCTCACTGATAATCGCTTTCCAACTTCACAGTGGAAGAAATGGGGACATCCTCTTTGGCATGTGAAGCTAATTGGCTGTGAAGTTCTTTTTGTTATTTCAGTGAAGCCTTTAGGGATCCATCTAAAGTTGCCTGTTTCTCTGAGCTGTGCAGACAAGTGCCCGGCAGCGCTGTTCCATCCAGGTGGAGACTTCATGTCCACAGGGGGGTGCCGATGGTAAAACGCTGCCAGGACGCTACAGGACAAATGCTTCCCGTAAAGAAGAGGCATTCTTAACCACTTAATGCTGTCTATTTTGATTAAAGAGAGATTACCCAAGTGCACTGTGGATAACTTATGTATTTTTCCAGTATATAAAGTGTAAAATGCTAATTACATCAAGACTGAAAGCTGTACTTGATTTTTAATGTACTAAAAAAGTGAAAAACAGAGCTAGTTCATTTTAAATAGTCACTTAGTGTATGCATTCTGAACATACTAATTATTCACACAACTATTATTTGCCTTGTAAAATAAAAGTTAAATGAAAGGGTATCAATTCTGGATCTTTCGATACTAATTTGGCAACCCAGTCAGCTGTACTACGGATGCATCGATCCAGCTTTTTCAGTTCTGATACCGATTTCGATACTCTGTCTTTAAGTATCAGTACCCGATATCAACTGACACCAGTGCAGGGGCTAAAGATAGGCTTTATTTTCCTAAAAAAACAAAAGAACAAAACAAAACAAAAAATGTGTTATGTAACTCTCTAAGTAAGCATCTTGTATTAAATGCTCAAACATTATGAGACTTTCTGGACCAATTATGACCAGAAAATAGTCTTATTACAATTACATTTTATAGGTCCAACAAGGATATCGGCAGAACCAATATTTTGGAACCAATACCCGATCCATAGGAGCCGTTCAATAGGGTATCGGTGATTCCCTAGTAAAAACAGTTAACATGCCGTACCTAATTTTAAAGTACAGGATCTCCTTAATTCCGCCATTGGATGTATTGCATTTTAGTTATTAAAATAAACCCTAAACAACCATTACCCCACTGAAAAACAAATCCACAAAAGCGTGACTAGAATAATTAAATGTGTCATTGCATGTAGTGTCTTTCTACTTACGTGATAAACAAAACAAGAACAAGACCGCTTCCTAATTTACAAATTTCACTACAGTGCACTTTGTTCAGCCCCAAACTATATTTACACACAAACTTTCATTATAAACATCATTATAACTATTCCCCTCAAAACACTGAATACATAGGTCACATTGGGTTTGCATTAAAAAGTCGCTGCATTGCTGACAGGAAGCGAGATGGCTTGATTCTGTTAATAGCACTCGGATGCAGTTATATTCACAGCTAGCAAAATGCATAAGTAGCGCAAAAGGAAAGAAGAAACTTTTGAGAGAGAACCGGAGAGGAAAGTTGCACGATGTTCTGGCTGCTCAAAGTCTTGTGATGGGAAACAGCAGGACTATTTTTGACTTGCCTGACTGCGCTTGTCACTATTCACACTCGTCATAAGAGCTACACAAGAAGTTTCGCCAACGCGCAAGTAGTTAGGTGAACCACGCTGCTGTCACATAAAAAGTAAGGAAATGGACTTGGCCAAAAATAAGATTGGGAGATCAAGTGAAAAAGGTTTTGCTGGGAAAACCCCATTCAAAAGTGCATACTAGTCATTTGAATATGAATATGAAGGTGAAACGTAGCAGGTCTATGGGAGGGGTGGGCACTTAAAAATATAGTTCATAAAATGCATGTATGTTTAATATTTATATTGTATTAAAACTGAAGCTATCTGAGAGTTCACACTTCACTGTGATTGGTTAAACCTGCCTGTAAATGTTTAGGTTAGTAAAAACAAAATAGTAGTAGTAGTAGTAGTAGTAGTTATATTTATAAAAGCAGCATCAATCTCTGTTTATAATTTATTTTGTTGAAAGTAGCAGTACATGGCAAAATATAGCCCTTAGTTTCAGAAATAACCTACTAGTAGTAACAGTACTGTGTTGTATCCTGAATATGTCCTTCTAGGTGATGAATAAACTAATTATCCTACCTATTACCTATTTATATATTTTATCTACATCTATCTCTACATATAATATCAGCAGAATCATATACATAAGGCGAGTCAACTGTCTTGCCCGTAATAACATCATCTAATATTCTACAACAACAAAAAAATAAATATGTGGGTTAAGTAGCAACAGTTTGTCCTCAATGTGATCTGAACTTAAGTGCAACTTAACCTTGGCACATAAACCATAGAGAGCACAGTAAAAAAAAAAAAAAAAAAAAAGTGCTGAAGCCAGAATTTGTGTGGAGTTGTTGGCTTCAGACAAATGGGGCAGACACTTAAAGCAGACCATAAAATTGATTTCTAAATAAATAAAAGCACAATGGAGATCGTTCTGGCCACAAGCTATCTATACAGGTCGGGTTATGGGCAATGGGCTGTGGCTGCAGAACCTCAACCTAAAAATAATGCTCTGGTTCTGTCTGTCTGAAGAATATGATTCATACACGACAGTTCTTCTTGTTGGTGCATTATGTCATAAGGAGCTCAACAAACAAGAAAATATTTATCAAGGACACCAACCCCATATAACCGTTGAGAATAAAAGTTTTCTTCAAAGTGTATTCTGGTCACTTCTTGCATGTCAGAGGAAAACACTTTTCACTCTCTTCAACGATATTTGTGTTTATGCAAAATCAATCCTGTCTCTTGCATTACGTTTAACATTATTATTATTATCATTATATTTCTAGATCTCTCTGTTAAAAAGATTATATTTATATGCAAATAGGGCGGCACATAAAAACATCTATTTGTGGTTTTCTGACAAGTATTGCAATTGTGATTAGAAATGTGATTCATGTAAAAGTAGCATTCTTTTCAGAGTGCTCATTTCAGAACATGTTTGTAGTAGGGTTTGTTTTGTTTTTTGTCCCTGCAATGACAGCATATTGTAACTGGCTCACGCAGTCTGATATGTGTAGCAGTCTGAATTGAGTTCTACATATCAATCTGGGATGGCTCTCGCTGAAAGCAATCCGGAAAATGCAGAATGTCGTGACTAATATTTGAATCTGATTGGCCAAAGTGTCACAACAGCGGAACGATCCGAAAAATCAAACTTTTGTTCCATCCAGATGAGAGAAAAGCACAGACATCTTCCCTGTCCACAAGTGCACAAAGCGCTTACCTTTCGCACGTTTTTTCACAAACAACAATAGTCCATATTTTTGCTCAAACAGGCTGAAGTACGTCTGTCGGTGTGTTGCCATGTTTGTTTTGGTTTGCTTGGGTGCTTTGTCTTTGGCTTCTGCTCAAACCTCAGTGCTGCTCTGTGATTGGTCCACCAGCTGCTGGGCGAATTTGAACCTTAGAGCAGGAGTCTCTCAAGATGGATTCTGGTGATCGCGAGAAGCCATCTTGCTGGGCGAGGTTAAGGATATTGTGTTGTTTGCAATGGACATTCTATTACCTAATGCCAGTGTTTGCAGTTTGACAAATGCACCTACTCAAACTGCAATTTTAATTTGATTGCGATATATAGATGGACCCTCAAATGATGGTGAAAGCATTCATGGTGTTTGCATATTTGCAGTTTAGATCTACCGGTGTATTTTATTGCAATAATATACAGTGACCACCAGTGAGCTGCTATTGCATTTGGCTTGAAACCAGCAACCTAATTTAAATTACAAATTTCAGACAGTGCACTTTCATTATTTGCCTTTTGAATATTCACTCAAAAATTCACGTTTCTCATCGTCTTTCTCATAACACCGTTTTTCTTTTTAATTTTTACAGCTTGGTTTAGTGTTAGTGCTACTTGCTGACATGAAGTTAGCTGTGCAGAGGATGGGGTTAGATGAAGGCAGGTGATCCACTGTGGGCGATATTCAAATGGAAATGATGAAGATAATAAAACATACTGACAATTTTAACGGCTGAAAATGAGACTGCATTAGCAATTAATTGGGTTTGGGGTAATGCAACTACTTAGTGAAAATGTGTTTACCGTCGGCAGATTGGTTGGAATATTTACTAAGCTCGAAAGCAGGAGCCATTTTGTGCCTAATTGCATTATAAGTTCTTTATAAATGAACGTTGTGTTATGCTGAACCAAAACTCTCATTCTCATTGGCTTTGGAGGCAGAACATTCAGCCGCAGACGAATTACCCAGCATCCTCCAGTCCTCCATTTGTCTAGGCTAATGGCCGCTGCCTCCTCCCTCTCGCGCCGCTGTTGTTTTTACCTGTAATAATGGATTGATTTGTGACTCGCAGGCAAAGCGGCTGAGAGGGAGAAAGGAAAAGTTTGCGTTGAACTCATTAAAGTTTGTGTTATCCAGTGTTTAGAGCCTGATTACAGCCATACGAGCCATCTGCTGAGGGAGGTGGGCCCACTGCTGCCCACACCAATCATATTTTGTAGTGCAGAACATTACGACCTGCAGAGGTCAGTCAGGTCAGGACAAAACTAAACATTAAAAATATGCTTTGGGTTTTATTTTTTTTTAAACATTATTCTCAATACATTATTTTATATATACATTTTGGAATTACCAAAATTTGCCTAATAATAAATATATTGTTTCTTTACCTGGAAAGTCCTACGATATACAAGTTCTATCAAGCATTGGATTGTGTTTTTATAGCTCAGAAACAATAGGAAAAACATGCATTCTTACTATAAGCAGGCTTGCCTTTCCACAGATCAGACCTGTAACTTGGCCCATCACCAGTTAGTCTCCATGGAGATAGATACATTTAATGCCATACTGTGGAACATTCCAGGCAAAGCAATAATATCTCAATAAGGAAAAACAGGTGGCAGACCATACACCAGAAAAGTACCTTCAAGTTTCCAAGTCCAAGTACAGCATGTTTGTTTATTTGATGTATTTATTTACACGTGCACATTTTGTTCATTATTATAGATTTGTTCTTAAAAACTAGTCCAAACTTTCTGGTTTAACAGCAGAATTATTATTTAACTATAACTATCAACTATTATATAACTTAATAACGTTTAGCCAGATCTACGGCACTTTTACCTTCACCATTGCGAGCTACAGGACCAGTGCCTTGGCAGGGGTCTCTGCTGCCCAGGCTCTTTAAACAGTACATCTTGTGTGAACAGACTCAGTGTTATGTAGCAGGTGTTTTCATGGTGTCCTTGGTTCTCTGTGTGCATGTGAATGAATGTATTAGGTATTAATTTACTCATCCAAATTGGATCTCCTCTCACACAGATGAGATTGACTCGATCTCATTAAAAGTAATAATGTAAGGATTCTCCGGTGGTCCTTGAGACACTGGCATGTTCTTGTTAGTCCTCTGGCCAAACCCTGATGTAATAAATATAAATACAAGTATTTTTGGAGCCTATCGCGTCAATCTGATATGGTCCAACAACAAGGAAATATGGAGGCAAGTGCACATGGTTGTAATGTGATGAATTATTAACGGTTATATAATGTTTTATGTATCACTGGTCTTCAACACCCCTTCTTATATATAGGCCTGTGCAGTTTAAGTCTTAAATACGTGAAAAAACAAACTAGCTAATATTAAACAGTTTGCAATGGTCCAAAGTTATTCCTCACTTACCTTACACATTCCGAGCGTCCTAATTATTCACCACGATGAGTTTATAAGCACTTTTCACAACTTTCAGAAGCCAGAGCGGAGTTTTGCTTTCATGGAAATGCTAGCTAACTAGCACACTAACAGTGCTATTCCTGATTAATAAAATGCTTTCCAATTAGATGCAGACCAGCTGACCAGGTACAAGTCCTTTAATTAACACAACTCTGTATTGTTTATGTGCAGGATTGGAATACTGACTTTTTTGTGTGTCATATCGCCCGGCTCTAACCATTCTACATATAATATTGTTACAAAAGGTTTTGCCTGTGGTTGTGTCCCTGGGCAATGCACTTCGGCCA
>KN486359.1:2276-16415 GCA_000787095.1 Periophthalmodon schlosseri | reverse complement strand
TATTTAATGTACTCCTTTAACAGTGGTACAAGGGAGTGTAGGACCTTAGAAATTAGGCAAGCTCTTTTAAGGTTGACCATGTTGTTAAAGTCCAATAGTCTATGCTTTTTCAGAACGTGACAGTGGTGGTGGAAAATGGGTTTTTTATCAAGTATTTTCAGGCCTCTTTTATAGAGGTTTTCAATGGTTTTAAGTGTTGTGGGGCAGGCAAGAGACCAAGTAGTTAGACAATAGTCTATGTGAGAGATAATCATAGAGTAGAAATAGGTTTTAGCAGGACTCATGTTTAAGTTATTCCGGATGTGATGAAAATTCTGATTATTGAATTGAATTACTTGGGACACTTTTCTACGTGACTTTTGAAGGACAATGTTGGGTCTAGGATAACTCCAAGGTATTTAAATTCTGGGACCAGATCAAGTTCTACTCCGTTCAGAAGGACATTTGATTGCTTTAGTTCAGTATGACGTCTTGAGAAGTACATTCAGACTGTTTTTGTGGTGTTTAACAAGAGGCACGAGTCCTTAAGCCAGTTACGCACAGACGATAAGGCAGCTGTGAGGTCAGCCGCATCTTGCTGCACGTTTTTGGCTTGAGTGTAGATGATTGCATCATCCGCATACATCTATGAGAATACATTGGGACAAATATTTGGTAAGTTATTGATAAAGAGGGAGAATAAAATCGGCCCAAGGATTGACTGCTGCGGGACACCAACATCACAGTCTAAACACGAAGATTTTACACCATCAACTACCACATCCTGTTTCCTGTGGAACAGATATGATGTAAACCTTTGAAGAGCTTGACTGGAGATGTTAAACTGAGTCAACCTGGACAGCAGGTGATGGTTTACGGAGTTGAAGGCTTTCTTCAAGTCTAAGAAGACAGCCCCAACACAGGGACTTCTATCAAGCAAGCTCTTTATGTTTTCTGTTAACACACACAGGACAGTGTCTGTGGAGTGATGGGCACGAAAGCCAAACTGTAGTGGATGTAATGAAGGTTTGGTGTTTTCTAAATGAGCAGTGAGAAGTTTGACCACCCACTTCTCAGCTATTTTAAATGTAACAGGAAGTATGCTTATTGGCCGATAATTAGCAGATAGATAGCATGATGCTGCCACCCCCGTATTTCACAGTTGACATGGTGTTCTCAGGCTTGCAAGCTTCCCCCTTTTTCCTCCAAACATAACAATGCTCATTATGGTCAAACAATTCAATTTTGGTTTTGTCAGACCATAAGATACATCTCCAGAAATTAAGGTCTTTGTCCCTGTGAGCATTTGCAAACTGTAATATGTCTTTTTAATGTTTCTTTTGGAGTAATGGCTTCTTCCTGCAGAGTGGCCTTTCAGCCCATGTCGGTACAGTACTCGTTTCACTGTGGATAATGACACACTCTTACCAGTTTCAGCCAGCATCTTCACAAGGTCTTTTGCTTTTGTGTTGATATGCACATTTCTGACCAAAGCACGTTCATCTCTGGGACACAGAACCCGTCTCCTTCCTGAGCGGTATGATGGCTGGACATTCGTATGGTGTTTATACTTGTGTATAATTGTTTGAACAGATGAAAGTGGCACCTTCCAGCATCTGGAAATTGCCCCCAAGGAATAAAGTGTATGTTTATTAAGACATGTTATGTCTTTTTATATAGTGTATGTAAACTTCTGGTTTCAACTTTAGGTGTGAGAGCATACATTAGGGGCCTGAATGATTATGCTAAATATGAGTCAGGCACAGTTCACACTTAGTGTACTTCAACAGATCTAACTAACAAACAGAAACTGTTTACAGATGTGCTAGTCACAGTGTAGTTAGCTCCCCCCTTCAGGCATATATAAGGCAGTGTCCACCAGAAATCTGACCAGAACTGAAGAAGCAGCTTGGGTGAGCAGCAAACGTCTTCACTCAAATAATTTTTTTATCCAGTTGACAGAATTGAATTTTTCTTTTTCTATGGAACATACCTGGATGACTGAGGGATTACACAGGCATGTTAATTAGCGATAGATCAGTTGATTGGCCGATATATTGGCCGATATTTGTAGTTTTTGATTGGCTTTTGGCCTTAAACTCTAGCAGAGGCCGATATTTTGTTTGGCCCAAATACCTGCCTAAATATACATAAAGAAAATGCATAAAGCTCCATTTGAACATTTTAGTCCAAAGAGAGTACTGCAACTACACTGCTCTCTTGTCCAGTGTGTAGTAAAACGGCCTTCTCTGCTGGCCTAAACATACTTAGAAAATTTAAATAAATTTGAATTTATTTTATTTTCATAAATATGGAAACAAAAATATTCTTTATTCTTTGTTCTCTTTATGTCATATTATGGTATATCCACTTAGTTGAGTGGCTTCCAATATTTTTTATTGTGGTAGAATTTTTTAACCAATTATATTTCAGCAGCTTGTGTTGTCAGGCAAATTTTGCCTGGGGCCTTCAGAATAAACAGAGCAGGCTCCGTCCAGTTTAAGTAGACACAGACAGTCAGTCAGTCAGTCAGTTTCAACAGCCAATCAAATCTCGATTCTGCAAACCAGGGCCTGCTAGAAAGTCTTATGCTGAACTGGACATGTACGTGTCCTGTGATTGGATATCAAACTTGCTCAAACCGGCAAAGCGGCAGTTTCCAGAATATCGAACAACTAAACCCGGACATCCAACAGCTATTGC
Organism: Periophthalmodon schlosseri; assembly: GCA_000787095.1. NCBI lineage: Eukaryota > Metazoa > Chordata > Actinopteri > Gobiiformes > Gobiidae > Periophthalmodon > Periophthalmodon schlosseri. The sequence goes on along the minus strand of KN486359.1, from coordinate 13,733 downwards.
AGTATTTTAACCCATAATGGTGGAAGGAGGAGATTGATCTGGTTGCACATATACTTTCTACGCCATTTTCAAGATGGAAAGATGGATATTATTAGAAGAGGTTGGCCAACCCCTGCACTAGCTAACCTGTCCCCTGAACTATGAACAGTACCCACACTGCCAATTGTACTGTTGGGAATGCCTGTTGCTTGCAATTGATTGATTTGGTGTTTGGAGCTACACATTTAAAAATGTTTGGAGACACTGGAGTGGACCTGCAGCTCAGCGAACAGGCAGGGAGACGGAGCTCCACGATGATAAAGTGAGTTTATAATGTTAATAACGTGGCGCATTGAAGTCACCTTAGTTAAGCACTGAAGTCCATTCAATCTCAGCTGCGCCACATTTTCAGTTATTTGCTGTTGTATTGCCTATTGTCAAAAAAATGCAAATGATCTGTTTACTTTATTTTCAAAGAATAGTTTGTTTTGTTATTGTTGTTATATTTTGCGCAATTTATTGGAAAGACTTGTTTAAGCTCACATAGCGTAATTTTGGTGGCCTTTTGTTTGGCATCTTTAAATCGCATTTTTGTTTTAAATTTTGACAGTATCTGTGAACTTAGTTTCCTACTCTTAATTGTGAATGCAATGCAGCTTATTGGTTTTAAATGCTCCTGAATTTAAGTGTTGCTTGACTAGCCTATATTGAGGTGATGTTGTAATGTGTAAATGGGACGTCACTGAAGGCCCAAGGGTGAAATGCATGGCCCGCCACTGCATTTAATGTTAATGTTACCTTTTATTACTTCAAACACCTATATTTACACCAGATTCCTCTTTGAAGTCTAATCTTCTGTTGAGGAAGACACCCTTTTCCTCTTGTGTTTGTTAGTTTCTGCTAAGACAAAGAATACACTTGAAACAGAAATAAAGTCCAGGGAATAGTTTACTTATTCAAAAGTAGAAAGCAATACTTGTACAAGGAGTCTGTGCAGCTGACATTCCCATGCAAACTCTGAATGTATCAACTATACAATGAGTTTTATACCAGACTATGGTGGGAGGCTACCATGGTTTAGACCATCTAATCAGACTGCGACAAGCATCCTTCCGGGGTGCTGTCTGGGTAACAAGTTATGACATCATCCCTATCAGTACTTCTTGTCCCATTTAGTTAGTTTGCTATTAGATAGATTGAAATATCATGTATTGGTCTTGGCATGCACTACCAGTCAAAAGTTTGAACACACCTTCTTTTTAAATGTATTTTGTCTTTATGTTTACTACGTTCTACATTTTAGATATATACAGAAGACCAAATATGCTGTATGATATGTATGGAGTTATGTAACAAAGAAAAAAAAAAGTTAAATAACTCAACTAAATATTTTTGTATATTTTTAATTAAAATCCTCAAAGTATCCACCCTCTGCTTTGTTGACAGTGCTGTAAACCCTTGGCCTTCCCTCAGTGAGCTTCTTGATGAAATCACATGAAATGGTTTTTACTCCACAGCTGTGCCGTGTCAGGGTCAAGAAATGTCAAGAGTGCAAATCAGTGATCAAAGCAAAGGGTGGCCATCTTAAAGTTCTAAAGTTATTGTGAGTTTATTTTTCGTTTACTACATTCCATATGTGTTCATTCATAGTTTTGAGTGAAAATTTACAGTGCAAATAATCATGGAAATAAAGAAGAAAAATAAAAGAAAAAGTGTGTCCAAACTTTTGACTGGTAGTGTATGTCTGAGTCTCAGAGCGGTGATCACAGTCCTTATCTTCACATGACCCCAGTACAATAATGAACTATAGCAGTGGTTATACAAAATAGCTAAGCACAGTTATTTATCCTATGACTTCACATTTATATTTGTATGTCGGTGTTTGCAGCTGGATTGGAGCCCTACGGAGAAAGACACTGAGCAATGTTCCATGAAAGGCAAGAAAGTGGTGAGAATCCCCATGGCTCCTGCCTTCTTGCAAGTGCTCTTGTTGCTATGGAGACCAATGTAACAGAATGTAACAGAACATTCCTCTGTACAGGCGGACTGTGCCAACTTTATCCGTGTGCTAGAGTTCCTAAACAGCACGCACATTTACACCTGTGGGACATTCGCCTTCAGCCCGCGCTGTGTCTACATTGTGAGTCTGCTCCTGTCTAGGCCTGTCATGATAATTACTATATCGACTTATTGTTCAGTATTTAATATTTATCGTGTGTACATTTTCTTTGCACTAGTGGGACAATTTTGGTTATTTTTTGGCTATATGATAAGATTTGAGCCGTAGAGGTTGAATTATAGTGGGACAATTTTGGTTATTTTTTGGCTATATGATAAGATTTGAGCCGTAGAAGGTTGAATTAATAACTTCTATGACCCATTACAGATGCAAACTATGTACTAAAGTGTTTAATTCTGCTGTTTGTTTATTGCAGCTCATGTTTTTTTAGGGTTATTGTGTCAGTGGCATAAATTAGTTTCAACATTATTGTTTATATTACTATATATGTTTATATTATTGTTTATCATTATAATATTTATTACATTTACTTCAGCAATATATCACACTTAAAAATTTGTCATTCTGATAGGGCTACCCCACACACACGCACACACACACACACACACGCGTGCGCACACACACAACCCTCCCTGTGTGCATGTAGTCACCTCCAGCCTTTTCTCTTTCCCAGGACACTGAGACACTGTCCATGAGCCAACGGTCAGATGAAGGGAGAGGCCGCTGCCCCTACGACCCCTACCAGCCCAACACAGCCATCGCTGTGGGTAAGAGACACTGCTAGTTACTACTACTCAGCCCCCCTCAGCCACCTCTGTGGCACAAGATAGAGCATAGCTACACTTTGAGTCTTGCTGGGAGCTGATCAGCCACTAATTAGCATAAGACACAAAATTGTATTGTTACTATATTTCTAAACATGTACCTGGAATTTATTCATGCTTGTTTTATTAATTCTTTATTATATAGATCGACCAATATGTTTTCTTTCACGGCCGATACCAGTACCAATTGTTTAGAAGCTCTGCCAATATTTTTGGGCCAAATCGGCCAATATGTAGGGCCGATTTTCATTATTTTCTCCACATACAGCCATTTAAATTTACTCCAAACTCATCCACAGCCCTCTTCACCACAAACCAATAAGAGAGCTGCGTAGTCATGTTTTGTGTAGTTATCTCTTCTCACTAAAGTGTTCAAATAAAGCTTTATGTGTATATTCTTAAGGCAGCAGCTCAGCCAAAACTAAAGATGAGATCAACTAAATCATATGTGAAGGAGCAGTGCAAGAAACACAAATGTTCAAATCATTTGATATTGTCAACATAAAGCTTTTGTCACTTGTAGGCTTAAGTCGTTTTCACACTCATTAGTATGCTCTGTGGCACTAGATTTATCTCTGTTTGCAAACTTATTTCTAAGTGAGTCCATAAATACACGTGTACATACTCGCTTCCCTTATATGCGGTGGTCTTTTCTTTCACTTGTGACAAAATACTCCGTGGGGGTGGCGGAGGATAAAAAGCTTTTTGAATGACACACAGACAGACCCAGGCTCACCTGCGCAGACAGAGGCAGGAGGAGACTGTGGCTGAAGGTGATACAAATTCCTTATACTCCGTGGGGGTGGCGGAGGATAAAAAGCTTTTTGAATGACACACAGACAGACCCAGGCTCACCTGCGCAGACAGAGGCAGGAGGAGACTGTGGCTGAAGTTGATCCAAATTGCCTTATCAGACAAATGTGTGAAACAGCAGCTCTGCAGCGCCCATTCATACAAATATACGTGATCCGAGCTCTTTTTTGTCCAATTTCAAGCACTTTTACTGTCACAGTGGGCTGCATAGATTGGTCCGAGGTCGACCGCGTTCACACCGCACTTTCCCACTATAGAGTGTGAGTGGAGCCGCTCTGAGACTTACTGTTGAAGTGTTCTCGGACCGGCTGTTTACTGCGGTCCAGAATGCAACTGTTGGGTTCACACCGGCCCAAGCACCGCTTTCAGAGAAAATGCATTTTTATCTCGACGTAGCTAGTGGCAGTGTGAAAACAACCTTACTCACAGTGTGAAGAGTAGCCAAAACTTTTACTCAAGTAAGTGTATTGCATGAAAAGTACAATTTCTTTTAAAAGTTACTCAATTAAATGTAAGTGACTATATGTAACTGCATACTACACAGCTCTGGTGAATGACGTGTGCTTGGTGTCTCAGACGGAGAGCTGTACACTGGAACAGTGGCCGACTACAGAGGGAACCGCCCCGTCATCTCCCGACACTTGAGCGAAGCCAGCCGCGGGGACCTGAAGCTGGACGACACTCTGGGCTGGCTTGAGGGTGAGTCCACTGAGGGATCTTTCATTTATCAATTTATTGTTTTATTTACTTTGTCTTAACCAACAGGCAAAGTAATATAATACTGTGTGCATCCTGTCTGCCCTGATTACTGATCGGTCTCCCTCGGTCAGAATGGAACAGGCAAACTCCAGCTGTACGGTTCAGAATCTTTATAGAGATTACGCACATGACATCACAACCTTTGGAACTTTATTAGTTAGTGGCAAAGGTATATGAGTGTCAGTGGTGAGTAATGACATTTTCTCACGCAAGAGCTCAAAACACGTCTACAAATGTGAAAGAACTGCTACTGCTTAATAACAAATATAAAAGTCTACAACTATGCTAAATAGACTGGGTTGATTCTCTGAGTCCGTGTGTTGAGGAAATAATTTTTGTGGGGTAAAAACAATCACTACATGGACAAAAATGAGGCAATAAAAAGCAAAGAAACACATTTTGTCTGTTGCTGCCCATGGTTCTGCCTTAGTGCCACTCAGTCGGAATGTGGAGGAGCATTCTTCAAATAAAATGTTGTCAGTGCATATCTGCTCTTAAAGAGGAAGGGGCAGATAATATGAAGGCATAGGTGATTGAGTTGTTAGGTTTGATTTGGCTGTGTAGGTGTGTATAATTTACATGTGCGATAATGTGTGGTTATCTAAAAGAAAAGTCAAAAGATATATCATACATGAAAATAGCAGCTGTACAGGTTCCACTCAAATGAATAGGTGAAATAATGACATGCAGTTACCTAAATTAACCACAAGTGGGAGCTCTGACACAATAAATGAACTTAATTCTACGTTATTTCCTCATCAAAAACATATCTGCAGTTGTGTTTTGTTTCATTCACACATGTTTGAGTAACTCTGCATTTTTAGTCTGTCTACATCTCCAAAGCTCAAAATGCTCTGTTCCCCCTAGTTTTCAAGTTAACTGCCACCTTTTACCTTTTCTTTAGTAAAGATCAGAAATTCTAGGGCTGAAATTATCCAAATGACTCTAGTGAAGGCGTACGGAGTTTAAAAACACAGCGGAGCACTTCCACTATGGTAAGTTGTATTACCATATGACATCACAAGGTGGAACAGAGTGTTTTCCGTTTGAGAGAAGAACTCAGTATGCAGGGTTTGTGTGTTAAACATGTGTGAATGAAACAGAACACAACACCATGTATGTTTGTGATGAGGAAACAACATTATAGATCAGAAAATAGCGTAATATGGGCCCTTTAAACTTGGATAACATATGAACTTACTTGCGTCTGTTGCTCACATTCAAACATTTTTTTATGGATGTTCCAAGCAATAAGAGAAACCCAGATCCAAACATGTCATGTGACCGCTGACTCCTGTCTTTGTGCAGACCCCACGTTCATCCGCTCCATGTTTGTCCCTACGGAGGAGAAGATCTACTTCTTCTTCAGTGAAGTGGGGCGCGAGTATGACTTCATCGACAGGCTCCTGGTGTCCCGTGTGGCTCAGATCTGCATTGTAAGAACTTCACACCGTGCTTTAGTGTACACTGGCCTTGTGTTATGATTTTATTATTTTTACAGGAAAGGAGTTATTCATATTCTTCTTCCATTTGGTAATTTTTTTTAGATTTATATGAGCAAAAAGCCATTTCCTGATTACACTGTGCTCTATGATTCAATATTAAAGTGGGGTATTATGCAAAATTCCCTCCTTGAAGGGGTTTGAGCACCCGAATCATCCTGGAGGCTATGTTGTCAGGGGCTTCATGCCCTTTGTAGGGTCTTCCAAGGCAAACAGGTCCTGGGGGACAGGTCAGACTAAGACCGGTTCAGAAGCCCTTTATGATTACGATAAAAACCAGGCCAGTTACGTTGCCTGGACTGATGTTACTGGTGCCCACCCTGGAGCTAGGCCTGAGGTGAGTGCTCGACATCGGCATCTGCTGGCCGGGCCTTTCCCCATGGGGCCCAGCCGGGCACAGTCCGAACAAGCGAAATGGGGCCATCCTTCCGTGGACCCACCACCTGCAGGAGGATCTGTAAGGGGCCGGTGCGGAGAGATCTGGCCGGCAGTTGAAGGCCGAGGCCTCGACGAGCGGATCTCCGGACATGGAGACTGGCTCTGGGGACATGGAATGTCATCTCGCTGTGGGGGAAGAAGCCTGAGCTTATGCGGAGGCATGAGCTCAGGTGCGGACCACCTGGTGATGAGTTGGATCCGCATCAGTGCACGTGGCACCAAGACACCCTAGGTCGGAGGTCGATGATCGACTTTTGACCTCCAGTCTTGGGCACTCAGGTGAAGAGAGGGGCAGAGCTGTCAACCAATCACAGCTGGAGTTGGATCTGCTGGCGGAAGAGGAAGCCGGACAGACCTGGCAGGCCCAAGCGTACTGTGAGGGTCTACTGGGAACATCTGGCGGAGCCCTCTGTCAGTGGGGTCTTCAACTCACACCTCTGGGAGAGCTTCTCCCAGATCCCGGGGGAGGCTGGGGACATGGTTTCCGAGTGGGCCATGTTCTCTCTTCTTGGCTGACACGTCTCTGCAATATCACATGGCGGTCGGGGACATCACTGCTGGACTGGCAGACCGGGGTGGTGGTTCCTCTGTTTGAGAAGGGGGACCAGAGGGTGTGTTCCAACTACAGGGGAATCACACTTCTCAGACTACCCGGTAAGGTCTATTCCAGGGTACTGAAGAGGCGAATCCGACCTCAGATTTAGGAGGAGCAGTGTGGTTTTCATCACGGTCGCTGAACACTGAACCAGCTCTGTACTCTCCATCGGGTGCTTGAGGGTTCATGGGAGTTTGCCCAACCAGTCCACATGTGCTTTGTGAATCTGAAGAAGGCATTCGACCATGTCCCCTGTGGTGTCCTGTGGGGGGTGCTCCGTGAGTACAGGGTCCAGGGCCCTTTGCTAAGGGCTGTCGGGTCCCTGTATGACTGGAGCAGGAGTTGTTTTCGCATTGCTGGCAGTAAGTTGGACCTGTTCCCAGTGCATGTTGGACTCCGCCAGGGCTGCCCTTTGTCACCGGTTCTGTTCATTGTATTTATGGACAGAATTTCTAGGCGCAGCCAGGGGCCGGAGGGGGTCCTGTTCGGGGACCATAGGATCTCATCTCTGCTGTTTGCAGATGATGTCCTGATGGCTTCATCGAGCCAGGACCGGCCCCAGCCACTGGGGCGGTTTGCAGCCGAGTGTGAAGCAGCTGGGATGAGAATCAGCTTCTCCAAATCTGAGGCCATGTTTGACTGTTCGACTGGATAAGGGTGGCTTGCTCTCTCCAGGTGGGTGGAGAGTCCCTGCCTCAAGTGGAGGAGTTCAAGTATCTTGTTCACGAGTGAGGGAAGGATGGAGCGTGAGATTGACAGGTGGATTGGTTCAGCTTCTGCAGTGATGCGGTCGCTGTATCGGACCGTTTCAGTGAAGAAGGAGCTGAGTCAAAAGGCAATGCTCTTGATTTATCGGTCAGCTCTACTCCAAGCTCCTCCCGTGTGACTGAGCTCCTCCCTGGGGGAGGTGTTCTGGGCATGTCCCACTGGGTGGAGGCCCCAGGGAAGACCCAGGACACGCTGGAGGGACTATGTCTCTTGGCTGGCCTGGGAACGCCTTGGGGTCCCACCGGAGGAGCTGGAGGACATGTCTGGGTTGAGGGAAGTCTGGGAGTTCCTGCTTAGACTGCTGCCCCCGCGACCCAGCACCGAATAAGCGGAAGAAAATGGATGGATGAATTATGCAAAATTGACTTTCTACCACGTTATAATGTTGTTCCCTCATCAAAAACTTGACTGAAGAGGTTTTATATGTCATCCGTGCATGCTTGAGTAATTTACCAATCTCTCCCAAGCACTATTCGAACCGTTCTTACAGTTAACTGTACGATTATGTCCAAAGCTCAGCCCACAAGCCTACGCCACCCATGTTCCCACATGACACTTTTCTATTAATATATAAAAGCAGGATACAAAACAATACACTACAACTTCACAAACCTGATGCGATGTGCAGTAGTTTTATCAGCGAAATGCTGATAATTGTGTTGATGATTGCTTATGATTGTGTTGTGAGAGCGCTTGATGTCCCGTGTGCTGATTTCCCATGTCTCATGTACAGAGTGATGTGGGGGGCCAGAGGACCTTGCAGAGGCGCTGGACGACGTTTGCCAAAGCTCAGCTGCTGTGTCAGGACGACGGAGAACTGCCCTACAACCTGATACAGGACATGGACATGCTCGCACCAGGAGAGGGCACTCCCTCTGGGGACACCCTCTTCTACGGTGTCTTCACTTCACAGTGGTGAGCAAAAAATAAAGGAATCAGCTACATCACACTTCAGTGAGACCTTAGCTGTCCTGTCCTCTAGCAGGACTGTCTCTGTCCTTCTGTCCCCTCTATAAACTGGTAGGGCTGTGTCTCTGAGCCTATCCCCTCTATCCTCTGGTAGGGCTGTGTCTTTGTCTTCTCTGTCCCGTGTTAGGGCTGTGTCTTTGAGCTTTTCTTCTGTCGTTGGACTGTGCCTCTGGCCTCTCTGTCCTGTGGTAAGACTGTGTCTGTCCCTTTGTCCCCTCTATCCGCCAGTAAGGCTGTCCTCTCTGTCCTTTGATAGGACTGCATCTCTGAGCTTGTCCTCTGTGGTAGGACTGTGTCTTTGTCCTCTCATCCTGTAGTATGGCTGTGTCTCTGTCCTTTCTGTCCTCTGGGAGAACTGTGTCTCTGACCTTGTCCTCTCTGTCCCAGGCGGTTGAACTCTGGTCTCTCGGCCGTCTGTGTCTTCAGTCTTGGGGGCTTCAGGTCGGCATTCTCTGGGAGTTACAAGGTCCTGAACAGGGACACACTGCAGTGGAGCTCCAGACTCCAGGAGAAGATAGCCAGCCCCGGGGAGGTCAGCTCCATCACACTCTTCATTTTGTTAACAATTCTTACTAGTGTTATAAACCATTCTTAGGGATGAAAGGAAGTAACACAACCCAGGATAAATAATAAGTCGCTCTTTTAATTGTAAAGTAAATGTAAAGGTAACTTGTATTATTAATATTATTATTACTTTCTTATCAAATATAGAGCTTGGCGACATGGTGGTAATTGTGATATTATCTCTGTGATTTCTATATGGTATTAACTGCTAACACATAACATATTTAGATCACTATGATACCTTTTATTGTTCTGAAAACGCTATAATTTTATCAAAAACACTGTATTAAATGTTGAATAAGTTTCATTGTCGACACACTGAGTCCTCCCTCCCTTTGCTCACTACCCCTTCAGAGTGACATCACAACATAATCAGCGTGCATCCTATTAATGAAACTACTGCACATTGCATTAGGTTTTTGAAGTTGTAGTATATTGTTTTGTATCATGCTTATGTATATTTATGAAAACTTGTCGTGTGGGAGCATGAGTGATGTAGACTTGTGGCCTTAGCTTTGGATAGGATTGTACTGCTGACCCTAAGGAGTTCACTTGTATAACTTAGGTTACCTCATAAAAACTGTGCCAAAACACTTAAGAAAACATGAATCATGATCAAATCGAAATTGTCATGTGGCTCTCAGAAAATCGTGTTCTCAGTTCTTTGGCATATCACTCACCCCTAATTCTAATGACATGATTTGACTTGGTCTTTTGACAGAATTTATCTTTATGCACTATATAGCATTTCTCATAGAGGGTCTGTCACTTGCATTTCTCGTGGTGATGTTATAGCTGACATGTAATGTGACTTGATGTCACCGGCTTGTCTCAACAACATCTCTACGGACAAACAGATTTACTTCACTTTAAAAGGTCCTATATTACACAAAATGGATTTTTTTGAGCTTTAAGCCATGTTATAGCGCTGTTCCCTCCTCAGAAACGTACCTGGAGTTGTGTTTTGTTTCATCCACACACATTTGAGTAAAACTTAATTATTAGTCTGTCTACACCTCCAAAGCTCAAAATGCTCTGTTCCACCTTGTAATGTCCTGAAGTTAACTGCTACATTTGACATTTGTTTAGTAGAGATTGGCAATTACAGGGCTGAAATTATGAAAATTAATCTAGTGAAGGTGTATGAAGTTAATACAGGAAGTGTGTTTTTAGTTTGAGAGTAGAACTAAATATGCAGGAATGTTGTGTTGAAGTTAACGTAATTGGTGGGACAAAACATTAAATAATGCACAAAATCTGGTATTTTCAAAGGATAGACATAAAAATTAGATATTGGACCCTTTCTTGAGCACTTTTGTTCAAGCTTATTTTATTTTGAAGTAATGCTACTCTCACTTGAAAAAAAGGACGGCAGCTCTTCTCTGGCCTCTGACCATACCAAAACATGCTTTTAAGTTATAAATATTATTGCACAGCTTCATGGACCTTCTCTAACATGAACAATGAACCAGTTACAAATAAATACTCAAAAAACATGTTTTATAAAAAAGGGCTTTTATGCAAAATTAACTTTTTGGAGCTTTCTACCATGTTATAACGTTGTTCCCTCATCAAAAAATGCCTGAAGAGGTTTTAGATATCGTCCATGCATGTTTGAGTAATTTAGCGATCTCTCCTGAACCCTCCTTATGGTTTGCAATACGATCCTATTCAAAGCTCAGCCCACAAGCATATGTCACTCATGCTCCCACATGACAATTCTCCATAAATATACAGAAACATGATAAAAAAACAATACACTACAACTTGACAAAACTGATGCGATGTGCAGTAGTTTTTTCTTAGCGGAATGCATGCTGATTGTGTCGTGATAGAGCTCTGAAGAGGCAATGACAGATGAGGAGGAGCTTCAAAAATGAAACTGAAACTAATTAAACAAGTTAACACGGCGAATATAGCACAACCAAAACCATAAACGGTAACAGGTGATCTAAATATGTTATGTGTTAGCAGTTAATAGCCCATAGAAGTGTAATACCCCCTCTTTAATGTTTATTAGTCAACCCAAATAACTGTTGACTGTATGTTTCTTGTACCATGAACAGTGTGGCCTGCATAATGCCTCGGACAGTGCATTGCGGTTTGTTAAAGAAAACTTCCTGACCGATGAGAGTGTGCGCCCGGTGGACAGGAGGCTCACCTTAGTGTCACAGCACAGCTACAGCCATATCAGTGTGCAGAGGGGCAAGCTGCCCAGCGGGAGGC